>PVIU01005115.1:0-117762 GCA_004026605.1 Ondatra zibethicus
CAAATAGCATAAAGTATCTTGGGGTAACACTAACCAAAGAAGTGAAAGATCTATTTGACAGGAACTTTAAGACCTTGAAGAAAGACATCGAGGAGGACACCAGAAAATGGAAGGATCTCCCATGCTCCTGGATTGGAAGGATCAATATAGTAAAAATGGCAATTCTACCAAAGGCCATCTATAGATTCAATGCAATCCCATCAAAATCCCAACAAAATTCTTCATAGACCTTGATAGAACAATAACTAAGTTTATGTGGAAAAACAAAAAGCCAGGATAGCCAAAACAACCCTATACAATAAAGGAACTTCTGGAGGCATTACCATCCCTGACTTCAAACTCTATTACAGAGCTACAGTAATGAAAACAGCTTGGTATTGGCATAAAAACAGAGACGTTGACCAATGGAATCGAATCGAAGACCCGGATATTAATCCATAAACCTATGAGCACCTCATATTTGACAAAGAGGCTAAAATTATACAATGGAAGAATGAAAGCATTTTTAACAAATGGTGCTGGCATAACTGGATGTCAACCTGTAGGAGAATTCAATTAGACCCTTATCTATCACCATGCACAAAACTCAAGTCCAAATGGATTAAAGACATCAATATAAATCCGACCACACTGAACCTGATAGAAGAGAAAGTGGGAAGTAGTCTGCAATACATGGGCACTGGAGACCACTTCCTATGTTAAACCCCAATGGCACAGACAATAAGAGCAACAATGAATAAATGGGACCTCCTGAAATTGAGAAGCTTCTGTAAAGCAAAAGACACAGTCATTAAGACAAAAAGGCATCCTACTGAATCAGAGATCTTCACTAACCCCCACATCGGACAAAGTTCTGATATCCAAAATATTCAAAGAATTCAAGAAATTAGACATTAAAATTCTAAATACCCCATATATATTTATATATAAATTCTTAAACATATAAATAAAATTAGGTGACTTTACTTAGGGATGCTTCTATGTACCTGCTTTTAGTGCTGACCTCCTGTTATTAGATAACCAATTAGAGAGTACCTTCTTGGGGAAGACTAACTCTCCCTCTATCAGAAGTCATTAGTGGTTCTTTATCTCAAATGAAGTCTCATGATCCTTCTCCTTTCCAAGATAGCATGTCTATTTGTGATGTCATGGTTCTTACATATGTAGGCAGCTATTCAGTTGAAGCATCATGGGTGAAGCTTCCCTGTGATTTCTTAGGAGCCACAACCTCACAAGAGACTTCCTGGTCTTTTGACTTGCAATATTTTTGGCCCCTCTTAAGTGGTGTTTCCTGAACCTTCTGTGTGGGTTTGTGTGTTGTTGATGCATCCACTGATCTGGGCACACCATGATCAGTTGTTCATTATATACTGACAAGTTTTCTGTGATGATTTCTGTCTGCTGAATAGAGGAGCTTCTTTAATGAGGAATGGGAGTTACATTGATCTGTAGGCATAAGGACAACTAGTTAGAAGGCAGTTAGGAATTATGCTGGCTTACTTAATAGGTTCTCCTCTAAGTACTATCTAGTACTGAATATCTAGTACTAAATATCTAGTACTGAATAGTTAACTAGATCTCCAGTACAGGGCATGATTTTCCTCTTGTTGAGTGGGCCTGAAGTTCATGCCATGGTTATTTGCAGTGTTTAAGTGTCACTATCTCACCATTAGTGATCTCTTGTATGTTGGTCACTGCCGTGGTTTATAGAAACCAAATCTGGAGAGGACTGTTGATGAAAGCTTGCACAGTATCTTCTTGTACAATAAAAGGTCACTACGGAGGTCAGATCCAGCTCAGATCTTCTGAGTCCTGTGTTCAAAGTGCATGGTGTCTTCAGCTATAAGGGCTCATCTTTAATTTCTAGCAGGAAACCAAAGGCAATGTAAATGGACCATATTGTTTTAGGAGTCTCTTGTGCTCCTTTGTTATCCTATGGCTCTTGGGAGAAACTATCACCTTAAGAGGCTTAACTTCATTGAAAGCACACACACACACACACAGGACTGAAGAGAGAGAATGTGTGTGTATGTATGAACAATTATATATAAGTACTATATATAATTTTAAGCATATATTAAATAATGATTATTTGAGAATTTTTGAAACATCTTAAGTGTCATTTATCCCCCTACTCCCTTCTCCTCCTGCATAGACCACCCTCTTAGCTAGACTCTCTATTTCCCCTTCATATCATTTGTGTCCTATTTTCTTCTCTAGGAGTCCTCCCTCCTCACCTTTTACTTTCCTGATTTCTGCAGTTAGTCATTTATATCTGAAGAATTAGAACAAGGAACTACAGATGAGAAAGAACATTAAGAATTTGTCTTTCTGAGTCTAGGCTACTTCACTCAATATAATACTTTCTAGTTCCACCCATTTACTATCTGCATGTTGGCTTTTCTTTGCAGCATCAGATGCACATTTAAGTCATTTCATTTTCTAGCTATTTAGAATAGAGCAGCAATGAGCATGCTGATCTAACGTCTGTGAAGGGGGATGTTGAATGCCTTGGACATATTCAGATGAGTGGTACAGCGAGGCCATAAAGTAGATGAATTTTCAGTTTTTGAGAATTCATTACACTGATTCCAGAGTGACTGAACTCTATTGTCTAGAAGACTATGCTCTTTTCTTTTCAGTTTTTAAATTAACATCTTTGACATATTTTAATTTGATTTTTATACAACATAAAAGATATAAATTTAGCTTATTCTTCTACAAGTGAATATTCAGTTTTGCCAGCACCATTTAGTCAATAGGCTATTTTTTTCTCTGAGGGTTATTTTTTGTCTCATTAGTCAAGAATTGGTGGGCATAGCTTTTTTGGGTGATTTCTGGGTCTTCTGTTCTTTTGGTCTCCATTTCTGGTTTTTGGCCAGGCTGTTTTATCACTATATATCTTTGTAGTGTAATTTGAGGTAGGGTATTGGGAATGTCTCTAGCTTTGCCTTACAGCCTTTTATCATGAAGACATATTGAACTTTGTTCAGTGTCTTTTCAGAATCACTTGAGATGATTATGTGGTTTCTCTACTTACAGTCCTTTTATAGGATATATTACATTTGTTGATCTCCATATGTTGAATCAACTTGGACTTTTCTGAAATGAATATGTTGTATCATAGTGTATATTAGCTGTAGTGTGTTTCTAGATTTGTTTTGAAAATATTTTGTTAAGAATTTTTACATTTATATTAAGCAAATAAAGTGGTTTGTGGTTTTCTTTCTTTGTCCTATCTTTACCTAATTTTGGTATCAAAATGATATTTGCTTCAGAGAATGTGTTTGATAGTGTTCCTTCTCTTTCTCTTTTGTTAATTTATTAGTTGACAAGAATTGATATGAGATCTTTTTTGAAATTTGGGAGAATTCAGCCATGAGTCCATCCAGTCCTGAGCTTTCTTTTACTGGGACATGGTTACAGCTTCTATCACATTGCTTGTAATAGATCTGTTTGCTACTTACATCTTCTGACTTTAATTTTGGCAGGTGATATGCATTTAGAAATTCTTCTATTTACTTTGGGTTATCCAGTTTTTTAAAGCATAAATTTCATTGTAATACCTGGAAACAGTCTGCATTTCCTTGGCATCTGTTGTAATAACACATTTTTGATCTCTAATTTTGGTAATTTGTTTCTTCTTCCTCTTTCTTTCTGCCAGATTGGCTAAGGGCTTTTTGATCTTATTCTGTTTTTCAAATAACTAATTCTCTGTTTGATTTTGCATGGGATTCTTTTAGTCTGTTTTATTAATTTTCCCAATTAATTATTATTTATTGCCAGTTTCTAGGATTGGGACTGTCTGCTTGTTGTTTTCTGAGAGCTTTGGGATAAGACATTAGGTTGTTGATTTCATATCTCTCATATTTTTAAATATGAACTCTTATTATAAACCTTCCTCTTTGGTCAGCCTGGACTATGTCCCAGACGGTCTGATAGGTTTTGTTCTTCTTCGCATGTATGTATAAGAATTTTTAAACTTTCTCTCTGATTTCTTGCATAACACACTGATCAATAAAAAATGTTCTATGTATTCTCCAAATTAAAAAAAATGGTTTCTGCATTTTATTTTGCTGCTCATTCAAGTTTTATTTCATTGTGGTTTGTAAAAGAAAGCTTTTCAAGATATAGCATCCTTACCTTCCTTGTGTTAATATCTGTGTGAGTTATTCTTTCAGTCTTGATTTTCCCTTCGTCTGAAACCATTTGAATCCTTTGTTTTCTGTGACCATTTGATGTCTGTATGAAGTCCTGCTCTGGGAACTCATAAAACATGGTGTCAGTTGTCAAATGGAGTAGCTAAGGTGATCATATCTTGGCTATGTACCAGAAAGGACCAAGGATGAGGTGCACAGTTAGCCCCAGGGAAACCTAATGGAGTAAAAATCTTGGTCACTCTAAATTCTTTGAACTGGTTGGGGACAGGATATCAAATGTTGGAAAAATCTGTTTGCTATCTGAGGACTGTGGTTAGAGCTCCAGGCCAGAAGTAACTTTCAGGACAAGAATATAGATCTTGGTTCAGCAGTGACCACTGGAACCTCAGAAGTCAAATCCCTCTACCACAGAGACTGAGAGAGACATAAAGCTAAATCTCTAGACTCCTCAAGGACCTTGAACACATTGGAGCCAGAAATTGGGCCCTGCATTCCCCTCTGAGCCTACTGTGTGGCTAGAGGGCTGTTCACATCATACTCTCTGGTCCTATGTTACTCTCTGGATCTATACCAGCTAGAGGACTGGTTGCAGGTGCTCTTGGATCCTATAAGAGCCAAAAGCCTGCTCACAAGGTGGTCTCTGGTCCAGTGGAAAGTTGGAGACCTGGCATAGTGCTCTCTGAACTTCTCGAAACCCAAGGCCTGATCAGGCATCAAGATATTGGTATAACAGCCTCTTTGCTCTGGGAATATTATTTTAAAAGTTGTTTAAATCAGTTGAGATTATTTTTAAATTATATCTTATTTCACATTGTCAAGAGAAATTTGGTAATGATTATGTAGTCATTAAAGTGGCTGACAAAATTGATTGAGAGAATTAAAGACAAGCCAGTGATCTAGTATATTAGACTCCTGTATTTAAAAACATTCTGGAACTAGAGACCACCAGATTTGTTTGTTATTTAAGAGGCTAGGACATTTATTCTGGGATGAAGTGAGAGCTAAGTGATTAAGCTCTTACAGAGGGCTGGGGTTCAATTCTCAGCACCTACATCTGGTGAGTCAGAACTGCCTGGGAGATCTGATGCCTCTGGTTTTCATAGGTGCTTCACGTACTCCATGCCCCTCCTCACGAATCACATAATAAAAACTCTTAAATTTTTTAAAATATACTTCATATATTATTTATTTTATATAGTTTAATGTTAATGCCCTAAGTCTCAACTTCTATTAGAAGGGAAGACGATGGAATGGTATCTTCTTTAAGGAAAGTTACAGTATTCAAGTTTTTAGTTTTGTAAGAAAGGTTTTTCTAGATTTGACCTTAAAGAATTCATGCTGGCCCTTAATAACCACCACTTGCTTAATGAAAGGCCTGTGACCTTATTCTTTTATTTGTTTTAGAATCACTTTTGTTTATTTCTCTTCTTTTTATTCCCAGCAAAGTGTAAGTTCCTTTTGCCAGCTACCTGTTTTCTTGATGGATGAGCAGCCTTGCTCTGATTTTTATGGTCTCCAGCCCTGCTTAATAAAATTGAGACTTACATTTCTTTGCTCTCTATCATTTTATTATTTTGTATGTAATATGTGTACTCTGACCTGTCCAGTTAAATCCATGTAAATACTTCCAAAGGTATAAATTATCTCTTTATATTTCTGTTTCCAATTACTTCCTACCAGTATTATTTATTATTATGTTGTCAGAATTTCATTTTAGTACAGCATCTCTGTGAAAATTCTGTTGTAAATATATTTTCCCAAAACAGTATCATTGTTTTGTTTCCAAGGAAACAAATTCTATATTAGTCTTTTTTTTTCCTTTCTTGCACAATGCCGGATTTATTAGATTTGGGCATCACTTGTTTTTCTCTGTTCTCTACAGTGTAAACCTGAGGAAAATGACGAAAGGAAAATCCACAAAACAACCAGTTAGTGTTCTTGTCAGGGCTTAGATTTGTCCCAGTCCCAAACGAGATGAATTATTCCATTTCATCAACAAAATGTGATTTAAAAGATATATCGACAACTTTTATCACTGCTTTGCACTAGTGTTCACAGTACAACTAATAGTACAGCTATAGGAACACATTCTGAATAAATGCAGAATAAATCAATGAATATCTGCCCCCCCCTGCCAAGGAAGGGAAAGCCAGGACTCCCAAATGTTTTGGAATAGCTTGTATCCTCCTGTATTTCTTCTTTCTCCTTCATCTTCTCTGTCTTCTCCTTTTCCTCCTTGTATATAGTGTTAATTGCACCAATAAGATGATAAACTGTAATCATGATTTAAAACAACAACAACAACAAAAACCAACAACTGCTATACTACAGCAGCAGCAGTGACGACATCACAAATGGCATTCCTAAAACCTGCCTTCTAGTATGCCACACAGGAAAAGTCATTTCTGAATACAAGATCTGGCTGAGCTCCTGAAAGGGGCAATACTAATGGGAATTCTGGAAAGTAAATGCATCTTTAGGTATTGTCTTAGTTTTCTCTCTAGTTCTGTAATAAAACACTGTGACAAGAAGCAATCTGCCAAGGGAAGGGCTTGTTTTATTTTTTAGCTTACAGTACATCACGGAGGGAAAATGGGACAGGAACTCAACACAGAAATCTGGATGCAGAGCCTGAAGCGGAAATGATGTTAGAATTGCTATTTATTGGCTTACCCAGCCTGATTTTTTAAATATAACCCAGGACCTCCTCTCTATTCCCCCCAACACATCAAAATTAGCCAAGAATATACCACAAATACCTTGTTTACAAAGTCAATTTGCTGAAGACATTTTCTTAATTGAGGTTTATTTTCCAGAGTGTCTTATCTGGTGTTGAGTTGCTAAAACCTAACCAGCACAGGCATGTAGATTCATAACCTATGTTATTGCAAACTTTAAAGCAATTTATATATCCGTATGCATTTTCTCTTTGCTCACATTTTAGCAGATCCATTTTCCTGATGAGTGAGATGCTATTGCTAATGCCTGTTATTGTTCCACATAGGAATTATATTTCTGTGCAATTTTTACAGGGACTAGACATTTATTCTCTTGCTCTACCTATGTTTGACCATAGTAAATTCAGTTGACTTCATAGGGTTAACAAATACACAGCACAGAAGCTAAGGTAACCTGGTAGACCACTAATCAATTATGGCATTTGCTAAGCCAGAAAATAGTTTCAGAATCCTGGCACTTGCTTTACTCAGCCAGGAAACAGCTTCAGAATCCTTCTAGAACAGTGTTCCAGCCAGTCACTAACAATTAATCAGAACTGATGTTCGCTATGTGATGTATTTGCCATTGCAGACCAAGGTCATTCCTCTGACAAATAACACCAAGTTTAAAGTGACTTCTAAGTGATGGCATCATCTATACGAGGGTCAATGACAGACATCAGGAATCTCTCTGGATGAGGGATAGTTGCTGGAAAATCACTGCAGAGATGTCACATTTTATCAGCAGCTAGAAATTGACAGGGGCTTGGGCTTAGGGTAGACACAGAATGAAGTAAAATGAATACGCTTTTTTTGGATGTGTCTCTAGATCCATAGATTGCCTGTCTGGGACACCATTACTCAGAATCCTATCATTCTACTGAGTGACTTTTTGTATGGCCCAGTTTGTGATGCCAAAGGGCATCAACATAGATCTCCCTATGATCAGTGATTTGAAGGAGCAGTGAAAAGGGGAGGCCTCTTCTTACTGTTTTAGTTTTCCTATAACATTGAAGAAGAGGCCTCTTCTTTGATCTCGTGGTTCCTACTTTTTGTCTCAGGAAACTTATAGTGTTAAGCATTCTAGAGCTAGTCACGTCCAGAGGCGAGGCAAGGGCAGGGAAAAAACTGAATGCATCCATGCCTGCTAGTCAGCTTATTATACCTCTTTACTCATGTACAGTCAAGAACTCAACCCCAGGATTTGAGTTATAACATAGAGTTACAATTTTGTATTATTCATAGTGTTCTGGGTCTTTCCACATTAATTAGCATAATCAAGTCAATCCTCCACAGACATTCCCATAGGCTAACCCCATTTAGACAAACCCCACAAATGTTCTCATAAGCCAGCCTCATCTAGACAATCCTAAATTGAAGCTATGCTATCCTCCCAGACGATTGTAGTATGTGTTAATTGCCAAATAAAACTAGCTACCACAAATGTCATTTGAGTTTAGAATAGGCGTTTTATTGATAAGAGTGGGTATCATTTTATATTTTCTCAAATATTTTAGATATTTGGCTTAACACAACACTAGTAAAGGTTTCATTTCATTTATGACACTATATTTCACAACATCTGGGAAATTTTACTGTATCCTCATCGGAAAATGAAAACACTTTAAATTGGACAGAACTCCTTGAAATTCAGAAGCACCACAAGTTCTTGACGTATGCTTTGGGTACTGCTGCCTTAGACAGTTCTGAAGTGACTAGTGACTTGATGCAAGGTCAATGCAGATGCAGAACGTTTCCTGCTAGGATTGCCCTTTGCAGTGCACCATTCAAAAAGGAAACACATCACCTCATGTCAGCATGATTTTATTAAATGTTTCTTGATTATACTTTCAGTATTTTTTTTATCCTTTGTTTAAGATAAGAGCTTATATATTCCAGTTTGGCCTTAAGCTCACTGTGCAACTAAGGATGACTTTGAACTTCATGGATCCTCTTTCTCCTACCTCCCAACTGTGGAGATCATAGGCATGTGTCACCATATTTGGCTCAATGTATAAATTCATAATGTAGAGTAAATACCCCAAAGTTATTATCATAGAACTAATTGCAGTACAAGAAGAGAAAAATCAGGATTAGAGAAACACAAGAAGATAAGATCAATATTCCAAAGATGCTATATTCAGGCTATAGATAGCTGATCTGTTTATTTATGGAACACCAGTTCTGTGAATATAACCTGAACAAATAATTAAGATAGATCCAGTTGTTACCCCTGTGATTATATTATAGTTATGAAACTTATTTCACAAATAAAGCTTTGGCTAGATCAAATAAGAAAAATTCAACAAAACAAATATATCAATTACAAGATTATTTCTGATCAAAATGTTAAAATGAATCATTAAGGGATACAAACATTTTTGGAGATGTACTAGGTAATTTTCATGTGGTAATGCTACAACTGATGTTTGAAGTTTTGTTGTTATAGTCTCAGTTGATAAAACCTGAGAGCCTATGAATAAAAAAATGCATGTAAAATATAATATAAACTGCTTTTGGAAAAAAGTATGATTTAATTGTTGTCAATCATCTTATTTGTTTTTATATTACTGTGACAAAATACCATGACCAAAGCAATGTAAAAAAGAAAGCATTTAATTTAGTATTTACAGTTCCTGAGGTTTAGAGTTCAATTGTATCATTGTAGGGACCATTGCAGCAGGCAGGCAAGCATGGCACTGGAGCAGTAACTGAGAGCTTATATCTGGTCCACAAGCAGATGAGGCAAAAAGAATTCATCCCCAGTATCACACCTCCTCCAGCAAGGTCGTACTTTTTAATCCTTCCCAAACTGTTCCACCAACTAAGAAACAATCATTTAATATACAAGTATATAGGGACCATTCAAACCACCATACCCGTATTATGAAGCAGTGTTTCCAAACTAAAATTACACTCCTTTCTCCTATTCCTATTTTCAAACTATACTCCCAGTCATTATAGAATTATAGTACTTCCTACACAAACTTTATTCCGATACTTCTCCTATAGCAAGAGCCTAGGCAAAAGGAAAGACAAAGCATGCCTGATGAAAATTAAAAGTCTAATGCAGCTGGTAATTTGAAGTCAACTTTTAGATGGACAGTTTCATCTTTTTTTTTTTCAAGAATGGGAAAGAATGATATGAATTACAGACTCCTTCTAAAGTTTATAGGTTAAAACCTGAATCTCTAGTACTTTAGGACATGATTGATCACATTTGAAGATAAAGTCTATCAAGCAGTAATTAAGTTAAATGAAGCCATTAGGTTAGGTCCTAATGCACTCTGCTGGATGCTTACAAAATAGGGTCAAGCAGGCACCTCTGTAGGGGAGACTGTTTGAAGACACATGGCAAGAATGCCATAATAAACCATGGAGAGGACTCAGAAGAAATCATGTCTGTGGACACCTGCATCTCTCTGACGTAGGCTTTCAGTATCCCAGGTGGTAGTAAGGTGTTACGGCATCCCCTGAAAACTGAAACTGTAAATCTATGATGGAGACGAAAGAGAAGGAGACAAGGAGAGAAGAAAACCTTAAGCTTAGCAGAGAAGGAACAAATAAAGGTGTAGAATGTGGTGCGGTAGGATAAGAAGTGGCAGAAAAAGAAATTCATGCCAAGCTGCTTATGGTAGTGTGCACCTGTCTAGAAGTCCTCAGGGTGGAGGCAGAGACAGGAAGTTCTTTGGCATGGACCACGTAACAAAAGCCAAAACCAAACCAAAATGAAGTCAAATTGCTGAGGCTATTAAATTATGTGATAAAATATGTGACGAATTTTAAGGCTATTAGGGGAAATGGTTTATATCTTTTTGCAAAGGAAGATTTTAAATACAATCTCACATATCATTATTGAATAGAAGTAGAAACACTTTTAAGATTGAGATATACACTGAATCTGATAGAATAGAAAGTGGAAAGTAGCCTTCAAAGCATGGGCACAGGAGGCCACTTCCTAAATAGAACCCCAGTAGTACAGACAATGAAAACAACAATAAATAATTGGGAGCTTCTGAAACTAAGAAGCTTTTGTAAATCAAAGGACACAGTCAATAAGACAAAAGGCAGCCTACTGAATGGAAAAAGATCTTCACTCAACCTCACATCAGACAAAGGACTGATTTCCAAAATATATAAAGACTTAAGAAATTAGACATCAAAATTTCAAATAACCCAATTAAAAGTGGGGTATAGAACTAAACAGAGAATTCTCAAAGGAAGAACCTAAAGTTGCTGAAAGACACTTAAGGAAATGTTCAACATCCTTAGCCATCAGGGAAATGTGAATCAAAACAACTTTGACATACCATCTTACACCTGTCAGAATGGCTAAGATAAAAAAACACCAATGATAACCTATGCTGGAGAGGATGTAAAGTAAGGGGAATGCTCATTTATTTCTGGTGAGAATGCAAATTGTATAACCACTGGAAATCAGTATGGCGCTTTCTCAGAAAATTGAGAATCAAATACCACTCTTGCTCAATCATGCTACAAAGACGATTGTTCAACTATGTTCATAGAAGCATTATTTGTAATAGCCAGAACCTGGAAACAACCTCGATGCTCCACAACTGAAGAATGGGTAAAGAAAATGTGGCACATTTATACCTTAGAGTACTACTCAGCAGTAAAAAACAATGACATTTTGAAAATTGCATGAAAATGGATGGAACTAGAAAACACCATCCTGAGTGAGGCAACCAGATCCCAAAAGATGAATACGGTATGTGCTCACTCATAAGTGGATACTAGCTATAAACAAAGGATATTCATGGTCTTAGAGAAGCTAAGTAACAAGGTGAACCCTAAGAGAAGCTAAGTAACAAGGTGAACCCTAAGAAAAACTTATACAGATCCACCTGGAAAGTCAAAATAGACAAGATTGCCTGACTACATTGGGAGCATGGGGGTGGGAGGAAAAGGGAAGATGGAAGGGGAAGAGGAAAGGAGAAGGGGAGTGGGGAGGAGGACTTGTAGGAATGGAATGTCAAGATGGAGGAAGGACAGAGATGAGAGCAAGGAATTTCCTGATTGAGGGAGCCATTATGGGGCTAGCAAGAAACCTGGCTCTAGAGAAATACCCAGGAATCCACAAAGATGACCCCAGCAAAGACTCTAAGCAATAGAGGAGAGGGTGCCTAAACTGGCCTTGCCCTTTAGTCAGACTGATGCATATCTTAAATATCACTATAGAAACTTTATTTAGCAACTGATGGAAACAGAGGTAGAGATCTGCATAGAAGCACTGGACTGAGCACCAAAGGTCCAGTTGAAGAGTGGGAGTAGTGAGAATAAGGCAAAGCAGTCAAGTCAATGATGGGGACACCCACTGAAACAGTCTACCTGAGCTAATGGGAGCTCACCAACTCCAGTCAGACAGGGAAGGAACACGCATAGGTCCAACCTAGTACCTCTTAATGTCATTGACAGTTGGATGGCTGGGGCAGACTGAGGAGCCATTGGTAGTGGCACCAGGATTTATTCCTACTGCATGTACTGGCTTTTTTGGAACCTATTATCAGCCTTTGGATACGGTCGGAAGGGTGTTGGGCCTTCCCTAACACAATGTGCCTTAACCTCTCTATGGAGTGAATGGGGTGTGGGGGGGTAAGTGGAGGGAATGGGAGGGGGGGAGTGGGAACTTGGATTGTTATGTTTAATAAAAGAAGAATAGTTTGTTTTCTTTTTTGAAAAAAATAAAAATAAAATAAAATATATAAAAATAAGAAAGGAGGTGGGGGAGGAAATAAGAGGAGAGAAGAGAGGAGGATCTGTGGTTGGTATGTAAAATAAATGAAAAAATGGCAATGGAGAAAAAACAAAAAAAAAGGGTTGAAATATAGAGGGTAAGAAGATTGGGGACATGTGAACCAAAGAAAGCTTGCAGATGTGAGAAGATATTTCTATTGTTCCACATGACAAAATTATGTGTTAATTGTTTTGGAATTCATGGTGAGCTAGTATGAACAGATACTAGAAAGGAAATCTTTTCCTTTGAAATACAGCACACAAAAGCAAGGGTACTCACACAATGTCTTGGACCTGACCATGGTGAGTAATTAATTTTGAATTTACACCTATTGGTTCAGAACACTTCTATTTTTTTTTTGTTTAGTTGACTACTGTGGGATAATGCTCTTGTACCTTGTAAAGATTTGTCACTTGTATTGGTTTAATAAAACATTGAATGGCCAGTAGCCAGGCAGGAAGTATATGTGGGATGACCAGACTAGGAGAATTCTGGGAAGAAGAAAGGCTCAGTCTTCAGCCACCAGACAGACACAGAAGAAGCAAGTTGAGAATGCCTCACTGAGTAAGGCATTCTTACTTGTCACGTGGTTAAATATAGATAAAAATTATGGGTTAATTTAAGTTGTAAGAGCTAGTTAATAAGAAGCCTGAGCTAATAAGCAAACTAGTTTATAATTAATATAAACCTCTGTGTGTGTGTTTGGTACTGAATGGCTGCGGGACCATGCAGTACAGAAACTTCCATCTATAGTAGACTAACTGGTGTATAGACTGAATATCAGATAGAGTTAAAAGTGGGTTCTTTTAAACATGTTACCATTTATAGCAAGACAGAAAACACATTTGATTTTATGTTTTTTAAAATTTAGGTATAAATAATGGATGAGACAGTGAACATATTGTTGGTAATGTCTTATCTGTCTTAGAACTTGAATGATGATTTATAATTGTTGGGAATTTCTAACTGCTTTGGTTAAAGTGGAAACAACTTTCAAAAACTGTTTGTCTGAAATATTGAAATGACACAGTGTTCTAAATTGTGATAGCCTGCAACACATTACAGCCCAGTGTATTTTCTTTATAAGTAAAGTCTGTAATTTGGCTTGGTTGAACACTGCTCAGAAGTTGGTAAATATATCTGTCTTAAATCTTGTTTGTGCCATCATATTTACTTTGACAGGTAAAGATGGAAGGGTGTTGGATAATGTTTGCTGTTAATGAGAGCATAATTTAATTTTAGAGCACACATGGCACTCAATTAATTATAATCCATTCATAAACATTGTTCACTAGAAGTTTTAATCACTGTAATAGATAAGCACACCAGTCTATATTGTATAGAATGCTTGTCTTTTGAGCAAGTGATACATGCTGCGATGCATGGAACAAAGCATCTCTTCTATAGCATGCAATGCCACACTAGCATGCAGGGGTTTCACATGACTTCCATTTGTCCTTAAAACCCCTCTAAGAAACAAAATGATACCCTGACTAGGGATGCAGAACCAACATTCAGCAAGCATTCCCTGTGAACCAGAAGGCCACTCCTTCCAGAGAAGGAGATAGGCTAACTGCCGGTCTTCAGTCTCCTTCTTCTCCTCCAGAAGCAATGCCCCAGTCTCATCCTCAGTGCTGCAGCAGACCATCTGCTGCAGGCTCCCTTTCTATCCTGCACCAGTGGACAACACAGATCTTCCCTCCTATCCTACCTCCCTCAACACTGTGCTTTACCAAAGCCTCCCTTCCCTTCAATTCTAGCAGGCATTCCCTGGAAATCCACAGCTCACTCAAGCCAGGGAAATAGCTAGGCTAACTACAGATCTCCACTACGCACTCCATTCCTCCAAGTCTAGTTCTCCAGTCTCGTCCCCAGCACCATAGCAGAACACTTGCTCTGACCTCTCCTCACTCTCCGGTCTCATTCCCAGGGGACTATGCAGATACTGGTGGACCATCCTGCTTTCCTTCCTCCTATGGACCCCATCAGTTCCCACAAGCCTATCCCTATTCCTAAGTATCTGTTTCTAACACCCACCACTGGAGCCAGGCTCCATATGGGTTTGATGACCTGGGATGGATATATGAAGTTGGAGCCATGAAGAAACTGTGAACACCTGTTGTTCAAATAAGTGGCCCTAGATAGCCTGGGCTGCTTTTATTTATACAGTTTCAATGGTTTGCATGAACAATTTAACAATCAATTTTTACTTCCTAAGTTTCCAAAAATGATTACCAGCTTGTTCCTTGCTTCTTTCCCCTTCTGTTCCCCAGGTTTCCCACCAGTAACCATTACCTATTTGATCTATATATCTCTACTGTTAGAAACATAGGTAGTCTTGCAAGGTACAAAGGAACTTTTCTAACTAGGCACACCTACAGGTAGAACAGCATATGCAGTTATAGCATCATGCAGCGTGAGAGACAGTTTTGTCTCTAGTGATTAATATTTACATCTAGTAGGGTCTGGGTTTTCACAACTCACTTGTCAAAGCTGTTCAATCCATTTTACATTCTGTACTACTCTATCTCCTCTGTGGATATATCAAGTTTTTCCATTTATACTATAGGCAACATAACTTGGAAACTTACTTTATTAGTTGACACTGATTATCCCTTGTTCCCATGTCTTTCTCTCTTAACTTCTAGGGATATTGGCAAAGTTATTAAAAAGGAGGGAACCGTGGGTTTCTACAATTCTGCTTCAATCCCTGTTCCTAGAGTGTGCCCATTATTCTTGATACCATCTATTTACTAACATTTCTTAAAGACTCTTGTGGTTAAAAAATTGTTCTTTCCAGAACAGTTATGCAAATATGTATTATTAAATTTCATGACCTACTGTGTCTCATTCAAACCAGCAGTGTGGCTTGCAAGGTAAAAGTAAAGAGAGCAGATACATATATGATCCTGGTATCATTACCAAAATCATGTAGCAAACTGTCCACAGGTCTTTGTCAAGTGGGCTAGTGTCTCCAGGGGTTAGCCATTGGTGTTAAGTCTTGGGCCTAGTTTCCCAAAAAAATCACATGACCACAAACACATTTACCAGGAACTCCCAGCTATGAAAATACAAAAAAAAATAAAAGAAAAAAGGAGGAAAAAAACTCAACTAGTAGAATGAAATGAATAAAAGAGTTCAAGACCTAAAAGTGGAAATAGAATAATAATAATTATCAAATTGGAGTTACAGACAATTGTGAGTTACCAGTTTCAGGAAACCTGACATTCTCTCACACACACACAGGTAAAGCACCAATATACATAAAAATAAATAAATTATTTTTTAAAAACTGAGGTAATTCTGGAAATGAAAACTTTAGGAACTCAATAGGTACCACAGAGGAAAACCTCACCAACAGAATAGCAGCAATGGAAGGGAAACTGCTGGCATTGACGACATGACAGAAGAAATGGATACCTCAGTCAAATAAAATACTAAATCTGAAAAATTCTTAGTGTAAAACATCCAGGATATCTGAGACACTGTGGAAAGACCAAATAAGACTAAGAATAATAGGAATAGAGGAAGGAGAAAAACAGAGGTAAATGCAGAGGAAATATTTTCAACAAAATCATTGAAGAAAATGTCCCTAACCTAAAGAAGATAGCTATTAAGGTACAAGAAACCTACTGAACACCAAATACATTGTATTAGAAAAGAGAGTCCCTTTGGTACATAATAGTCAAAACACTAAAGAGAAACAAAAGGAATATTAAAATCTGCAAAGAAAAAAAAAGCCAAGTAACAGATAAAGGCAGGCCTATTAGGATTACACCAGACTTTAAATGTAGACTCTAAATGCCAGATGTGCTACAAACTCTAAGAGACCACAGATGCCAGACCAGTCTACTGTACATGGTAAAACTTTCTATTAACATAGATAGAAAAAATAAAATATCCCATGGAAAAACCAAATTTAAACAATATCTATCTATAAATATTATTCTATTTATAAATGTTGCAATAAATATTCTAGCCCTACAGAAGGTGCTAGAAGGAAAACTCCAGCCTAAGGAGGTTAACTACACCCTAGAAAACACAGGGGAAAAATAATCATCTTCAGTAAATGGTGCTGCTCAAACTAAACAGCTACATGTAGAAAGATTCAAACAGATCCATACTCATCTCCCTGCAAAAAGCTTGATTCCAAATTGCCAAAGACCTCAACATAAAATCAGATACACTGAACATGAAAGAAGAGAAAGTGGGAAATATCCTTGAAGTTATTTGCATGACAAAAGATTTTTTGGAAAGAGCAATGTCATTAGGATAAAATGGAAGCCTACAGAATGGGATTTTTTTTTTTTACTAACTCCACATCTGATAGAGGATTCAAGAAACTATATATAAAGAAAAGCAATAACCCATTTAAAAAGTGGTATAGATGTCTAAATACAGAATTCTGAAAAGAGGAAACTCAAATGTTCAACATTGTTAACCATCAAGGAAAGGCAAACCAAAAGTACTTTGAGATTTTATTTTACACCCGTCTGAATAGCTAAGATCAGTAGATCCCCTCCATAGCTTATGCTTGAGAGGATGTGGAGTAAGAGGAACACTTTTCTATGGGAATCAGTGTAGTGGCTGCTCAGGAAGATGGGAATTCATCTCCCTCAATTTCCTTCTATACCACTCTTGGGGTTATACCCAAAGGACATTTAATCCTACCATAGACACACTTTCTCAATCATATTCTTTTATAATAGCCAGAAACTGGAAACAATCTAGATGTCCCTCAACAGAAGAATTGATAAAGAAAATATGATACATTTGGGATGGCTCGCTTACTGTCTCAGAGGTTCAGTCCCTTATCATCATGGCAGGGAGCATGGTGGCAAGTAGGCACACACTGTGCTGGCTCAATTTTGATCACAAGGCAACAGGAAATGGAATAAATGGAATGTGTGTCACACCGAGGGAAGCATGAGCAAAAGTGATCTCAAAGCCTGCACCCAAAGTGACACACTTCCTCCAACGAGGACATACCCACTCCAACAAAGCCATACCTCTCAATAACGTCACTCCCTAAGAGATTATGGGAGCCAATTGCTTTCAAACTATCACAGACGGGAAGGAAACAAGGTCCTCTAACACAATAGGACTGATGCACTTATGAACTCACTGAGACGACAGGACCTGCATCCTAGATCTGAAAAGAGAAGTGGATGCATGTTCCCATCCCTAACCCAGAAGCAATCTCCAATTGATAATCTCCTGCAAATGAAAATTTAGTTTTCTCAAGGAAACTTGGTGAAGTAAACTGCTCTTGAAGGGAGGCTGGGTCCTCAGCAGTGGACGGCCAACAGAAAACTAAATCAATGGTATTCATGTCATTTCTGTTTTTGCGTTGGGATTTGTGTAACTGGAGTTAGCTTGTCAGTTGCATTTTTCTTTCTTTGCTCAAGTCACCTCTCTCTTTCCAGCAGAGCTGAAATTCTGTTCACTACTCAGTAAGAAATAATGGAAGTATTCATAAGATATTTGGAAGCTGTTGTTGAAGTGATTAAATCAGCTAAAAGTTTTTTTATACCAGAAAGAATAAATTTTAGTTATCCAAGAATTGAAGAGATAAACACCAATCAAATGAACTAGTGTGAATTTCTTCAAGTTTGTTACATTATCAAAATGATTGCTGAAAAATTAAATATGATAGGAAGACAAACCTGCAAGAACATTTACAATGCAACAAAGGAACTTACTAAATTAAATTCTTCATTAGCACACTCTGAACCTCTTAAGCCTTTCTTTCCTTTATTCTAGCAATAGATTGTGAAAAAGATGCAGTTTCCTCTGGACATGAAAGGTTTTGATGCACGATATTCTTGCCTGACTGATCTATTAATGCTGCAGGATGTCAGCCATAATTCTTCCATACTGAGGTAAGGGGCAGAAGAAAAGGAAATGACTGTGTACTAAATGTTTTGTGTCTTGGTCTAATATTTAACACAATTTCTGAACAAAATGACAAAAAAAATGAAGAACCATGTTTGATGGCGGTGGCTCACACCTTTAATCCCACCCAACACTGAGGAGGCAGAGGTGCTGCGGGAGCTCCTTTCGCTCCCTCCAGCCAATAGCCTTTGAGACACCAGCCCACTGGGGTGTGGTCTCTTTCTCTTTAAAAAGCAGTGGCAGCCCTCCTCTCGCTCTCTTGCTTCATACTTGGGCGGCGTTCTGTAAGTTATTTCCCCTCAAATAAATAACCCTTTTAATAATAATCCCAAACTGGTGTGGGATTGTTTCGCGCTTTACACAGGCAGGCAGAATTCTGTGACTTCAAAGTCAGCCTGGACTATGGAGTGAGTTCCAGGACAGCCAAGGCTTTACAAAGAACCCCTGTCTTGATAAACAAAACAAACAAAAATAGAAGAATTAGTGTTTATTCATGCTATATGCTCCATCATTGCATTATCCTACATGGCTAAATGTGTTCCATCCGAGAAGAATAATTCGACAGTTCTATCCATTCACCATTGTAGATGACAATCTTGCCATTGATAGAAATTTTAATGTTTAAAACTTAATGTTTAAAGCTTATGCTATTTTCCCAAAACTATTCCATGGAAACATGTTATGAAGGTGGATTTTTGCTTTTGTGTGCCGAACGTCTTACAGTTTAGACAAAGCACTGCTCTCCTCTGATCTGACTTGTGACAAGTCTCTAGAGTATACTCTGTAAATGGCTAGCAAGTCAATAGCAAATAAGATGAATGTGCAAACCTTGATACTGGTGCCACAATCTCCAAAACAGTTGTCATTATCACAAAGGTTGTTAAAAAAAAAACTTATGAACATAATATGTCAATCAGAACTATAGGTGAAACACTGACGAATGCTGAATCCTCATGCTGCAGGTGTGTTTTCTATTTAGCCTTTTCAGTTCTCTACTGTTTTTACCATAACTTTCCTATTTAAATTGCCTACTTGCTAACTTGATCTACGCAACTGAAATAAAATTGCTATATATATGTACAATTTATATTTGTATATATATATTATATATATTTTTATTTGCATATATATTGTATATATAGTTATTTGTATATATATAGTGATTGTTGAAAAATAATTCTTCTTTTACTGTACATAGAAAAGTAAGGAACGTAGTCAACAAACTTTAAAGGTTAAATAGACGTCTCCAAAACGAGTTAGGCACTATGTACAATCTAGGTGGCCAAAAATGTGCATTATATATATTTTAAGTGTTTTACGTTTTATTACTTCAGTTATTGGAACCCCTTACTGTGGTTAGTTCTTCTAATCATTTCTCGATCTGGCAGGTAGTATGGTATGGCAGCCTCAACAAGAGCCCTATCATGTTTCTGTCCAGATGGGGGGCTGAGCCTCAGCACCTGCTGGGAAGAAAATTAAATATGGATGAATAAGGGTTTTTTTTTTTATTTCACTCCCAGCAGGCTCTACAAACAAACAAACAAAACAAAACAAAACAAAACCTTTGTTTCTGGATTACTGAAAAAAAGAAAATAAGGGGGAAAAAAAAAACAAGAATCCAAAGCAATAAGCAGTAATATAAATTGAAATTTATATTAACAATTTAAAAAGGTCTTTGAAATTTGTAAAGATCAGAATGTACACAGAAAGGATTTCCAAAAATGGTTTGGTGAGGGAGCATGGGAAGTGCCCAGAATCAATTAAGTAGCAGTTGACTGGACTTCCAGCTCTTGGCAACTCCTGCAGGTCTGGGCTCTGGGGTCTCCTGTTAGTTTAGCACCCTGGGGAGATTTATGATGAGCATTAGGTAACATGCTACCTTGCTTAGTTTAGTTTTTTTCATTTAATTTTGGTGCTGGGAATTGCAAAGATTGCTAATTGTTTCTTTTGGGGCATTTTATCATTGTGGTATTTGTTTGGAAGACTGTGAGAATTAGACATATTTCTGGCCTTTAAAAACTGTTCAGATTTATCTCCAGCAGAAATCTTTCTCATCGTTTTTTGGACTTAACTCCAGGAAGTTTTAGGATTTGACTGCTCTCAAAGCTCTGTGTTTGTTGAGCCCTCCCTGGCATGAAGCTTCAATATTCATCCAGCCCTTGGTTCTTTTCTGCCATCAAGGGGAACACACTGTATGTAGGATTGCTGAAAGTTGGTTGAAACATGATTACTGAAAAAATAGAGGATTATGATTTCTTTTTACAAATAGGGCAAAGGCTACTAGTTCTTACAAAAAAAATGGTAGGGAGACTTATAAAAGTAGAGAGTAAAGAAAACAATGAACCTTCTAGTGCTAAACTGTATTATGAATCCTGCGGCTTAGAGCAAAGTCCCTCAGTTACCCACCAGAGGTTACTTATGTGTCTTCTATGATATCCCTGCATTTCTAATTATCTACTGGTCCAGCATAGAGATGGTGTATGAACAGAACAGGTGTACCAACTCACGAGAGCAAGGACCATTTTCCCTTTATTTAGTCTTGGCTTTATTTAGTCCAGGGATATTTGTAGAATGAATGGGTGGAAATTAATTGAGTGTAATCAAGAAATCTTGATCAAGTCTATGAACTAAATGTGTGAAATACCCCTGAAATTCAAAACACCCCAGTTATGATGTTAACAGTGTTGCCTTTAAGAGACATCTCAAGTGGATGTACTCCATTCTATTTTGAAATTTGTCAGTTCTGTCTTGAATGACCTATGTTATGGAAGTTTTAATTGTTAATATTGGCAATTACAGAGATGAAACACAAAATTAAGCATGAGAATGTAGTTGACAAAAAATAAACAACAGAAAATGCATATTATCAACAGCATAAACCAAGATGAATTTAAAATAATGACCTTTAAGCAGAAGATTGTTTGGTATCTTTTTTTATGGGGTTCCTAAACCAGGTTCATTAAAAAATATGTTTAAAATACATTGTTAGAAAATATAAATATTAAATTAGTATGTACTGTATCTAAATATTGTCCCAACAAAGGAACTTTTGTTTTTGAGAGACATGGTCTCCCTAAGGAGTTCAGGATGAACTCAGAGCACAGCTTAGATTAGCCTTGAATTCAAAATCCTCTCATCTTAACCTTCTCAGTCCAGAGATCATAGTTCTGTAATAACATGGCAGCTTCATTCAGGAGACTTTCCAACAATGTAAAAATCTACTTTCTGGCTAAATTGAGCACAAGAGCTGGCACTGCATTGCTCCAGGGACCAATTCCTGTGATTGTAGTAGACCCTAGGGATCATAAATTACTTTTGCTTCTTCTCAAGAAAGTTAATGCATATAAAAGCAGCTGAAACAGCAAAAACCTGCTTCTTTAGAACCTGGTTTACAGGAGGCTGGACATACATCAGAATACTTAGTAGTATGTGTTATATTCAAGATTTACCAGAGGATAATTCATTCAGTTTGAATGAAAGCACTAAGCAGAAAATACACTGGTTATAAGTGTAGGGCCTGAAGTCATAAATAAGTTCTTAGATACTGGAATTGTCATTTACCAGCTGTGTGACCTCAGAGACTCATTGTCCTTTAGGGCCTTGAATTATCTGAATAGAGGAGCTGGTGACATCGCCTATTCCATTGTGTGGTAAGGCTCAAATAGGTTTGTGTGAAATGCACAGGAAGGAATTAGAAGACAGCAAGTGCTCGATGCGATGCGTGTTTGGTACCCAACCATTTCTCCTAAGTCTACACATGGCTTTGCTGATCAGCTGTGAGGAGGAAGAGCAGCAAGCAATCATATCAACATCAGTTCTATTGCTATGCCAAAATCTGCAAAGTCCCCGTAAAGGCCAACAAGGAGACCGAATCCCGTATGTAAAAGCAAAGAGCCTTTATTTTAAGCAAGTTTGCAAACTCGGTCTCTATGAGTTTGTATGTCCAAGGTATTGGAATAAACGGAAAGCCCGGAGCTCAGTTAGAATTGGGTTTTTATAGTAGTAAAGGTGGGGGTGAAGGGTTTCTGAGTTTCAGGACCCCTGATTGGTTGACATTTGCCTAGGGGTGTCCTGAGTGTGTGTTGGCTGGTGATCCTATTTCCAGTGGCTGGAATGTTAGGCATTTCCTTTGAATGGTCTGTTCTTGGGTGGTGATAGGGTAATCTCAGCTTGTGGTTCTTCCAGCTACCAGGTAATTGCTTCAGGGTAAACCACTGAGACTCAGGCCTCCATTTAAATTTATTGATAGCCGGTGGCAGAGTCCTACTCTGGCAGGTGATAATGGTTGGAAGTAAAGAACTTCCTTTGGGTGACCTGCCCATACTTAGCTTATCATGGCTGGCTCCCACAATATCAGGACCTAGCCTGTGTTTCCTACACTTCCTAATCCTTTAAGAGTGTCCTGTCCCAAGGTCACTTCCCTGGGAAGTTGTTTTACACAGACAGTCCTCTGTTCAGGAGCAGTTTAGTGAGTTCCTTGGATACTGAAGGTCTTTTACAGACTGGGGCAGTCTTTCCACATTCTTCTAAGAGCACCATTGTATTTCTCATCTTTGTCACTAAGCAGTCTGGCAGCTTGCTCTTTCTACCCAGAGATCCTGGGCTGGAGTCAGGCCCAGCTCCTTGAGAACTCTCTACTTTTCAGGAGTGTCTCTACTGAAGACCCGCTTTGCTCTTCTGCTCAGAGAATCCTGTGAACTCTCACTTAAGGAATTCTCCTAAACCCTTTCTCCAAATGTACTGCTCACAAAATAATACTCTGAATAGCTGTTCAACTGCGGCTCAGCTGTATCAGTTTGAATGTGTGTACATTCTTCTTATTTTAGGCATGATAGTGCTGCTACAACTATGAAATCTTAACAGTATGGTCTTACTACAAGACCTCCATAATCTCCATATTAGCTGATGTGGTGAAGTGAATGAGAGGAGTTTCACAAGACCTTGCCTTCTCCATCAAGACTAGCTGGTATAGAAAAGGTTCCATGCAAATTTCAAAGGGAGAAAGTCAATCAATACTCCTGCTACCTAACTGTAAACTCTCTTGCCTTACGGTTATTATTGCTGTGATGAAACACCATAACCAAAGCAACTCGGGGAGGAAAGAGTTTATTCAGCTAATTCTTCCACACCACAGATCATCACCAAAGGAAGTCAGGACAGGAATTCAAGCAGGCCAGGAACCTGGGGGCAGAAGCTGATGCAGAGGCTACGGAGGAGAGCTGTTTACTGGCTTGCTCAACCTGCTTTTTTTTAAAAATTGAAACCAGCCCTCCCAGCCCAGAGATGCCCCAGTACATTAGGGGTTCAATAAATTAAGAAAATGACCCACAGACTTGCCTACAGTTGGAACGAACGGAGGCGTTTTTAAAATTAAGGCTGCCTTCTCACTGATGACTCTAGCTTGTGTCAAGGAATTAACCCTCATTCATCTCTTATTGTTAGCATTTTTTTATTCATGAATCTCTGCATTCATTACCATTCACTGGAAAGAGGCTTCTCTGATTATAGGTGTCATTAATGTCTATCTACAGGTATAATTCTTACTATTTAGAAGTCAGTTTAATTCTTTGTCTGTTTAGCTAAACAGGAGCATTCAGTTTTCCATTAGTATCTATTTCTTCCCAGCATGGATATTTGACCAGGGTCTAGTGCCAGGCACGTATCCCTTCCTGCAGAGTTGCAATTCAACATAGTCAGAGAACATTTGGTTGCTTCCATAAACATAATGTCACTGTTACGTAAGAGGTTGGTTTTGCTTGGCAAGTTGATCTTATTGATTGTGGTTTTCACAACTGGTTAAGACAACTAATGCATTTTCCCCACCCCAGGAGTCTTCATGCCACACCTTCTGGAAATTCAAAAACTAATCAGGACAGGAGAAGTTTCTAGTTCCATTCCAGCTTGATTTCTATATATTGTTCATCCATATGTATGTGATGCTTTCATCAATAAAATCTTTTTTGAAAACAGAAAATATTTATTTTGTTATTTTGAAGTGTGTGCGTGTGTGTGTGTGTGTGTGTGTGTGTGTGTGTGTGTATTGTGTTAGTGTGCATGTGTGTTCTGGCCCCTTAGAGGTCAGAGGTATCAGATCACCTGAAGCTGGAGTTACAGGTAGTTGTGAACTACTCACATTGGGTTCTGGAGACTGAACTTTGGTTCTTTCCAAGTAAGTGCTCTTAACTTTTGAATTAGCTCTTGGTGTGGGAGAATTGTCTGTATTCTGTCAATCATGATTTAAATAAACGCTGATTGGCCTTTAGCCAGGATGTATAGGTGAGACAACCAGACAGGAAGTAGAGGCGGAGCAAGGAGAATAGGAGAATTCTGGGAAGAGCTAATAAGAAGCCTGACCGAATGGGCCAATCAATTTATAACCTAACATAGACTCTCTGTGTGATTTTCTCTGGGACTAAACAGCTGGGGAACTGGGCAGGACAGAAATCCCAATGAACAAGCCAGCCCTCATGTTAGAAGCTCATTAGCCCATCAGTAAATTGTATCATAAATTGAGTTCTGGTGGGGCAACCCAAAAGAATGCCAAGAGTCTGCATTGTATTAGGTACTTCTGGGACCTCCTTGTCCAACATGTTTTAAGGACATATCACAGCCCTGGCACTTGGGTTTTTGTTTACTAACCCATGACTTCTGGAAGCAGTCAAACTCTTATTATTAATATTGTTATTATTTACTATCATGTTTCTTAATTTCATTACAATATATAGAAAACAATTGAAGAAGAAACTACCTATACATCTGAAAGAGATTAATATCTAAAATAAATAAATAACTTAAAAACCAGCCAGGTGGTGGTGGCACATGCCTTTAATCCCAAAACTTGGCAGGCAGAGGCAGGCGGATCTTTGTGAGTTTGAGGCCAGCCTGGTCTGCAAGAGCTAATCCCAGGACAGGCTCCAAAGCTACAGAGAAACCCTGTCTCAAAAAACAAAAACAGAAACAAAAACAAACAAACAAAAAACACCAAGGGAAAAAATAATCTAATACAAATGAAATACCCATCTGGACAGAAAATTCTCAAAAAAAATACAAATGTCTAATAAACAGTTTAAAAATATCTATCATCAATAGTCAACAGAAAAATGCAAATTAAGTTACTCAGATAACCTCCCTCACCCTAGTCTGAATGACTGCTCTAGATGGAAGTTTCTGCCCTACCCAGTCCCAAAGAAACACATAGAGATTTATATTAATTATAAACTGTTTGTCCTATAAGCTCAGGTTTACTATGAACTAGCTCTTACAACTTAACCCATAATTCTTGTCTATCCTTATCCACATGGCTTGGTACCTGAAATGGATTTGCTGCGGGTCCCCAGCAGCTTGCTGCCTAAGCAGCCTGTCCCAGGCAGGGACTGCACACGAGACCACGCAGCAGGAAGGTGGCTGGTCCCCAGGAAGCTTTGTGGGTGGCTGGCTGGTCCCCAGGTCCCGGGATGGTGCAAGTCCCTGGCAGTGGGCAGTCCTAGGCAAGGATGGTGCACAAGACCATGCGGCTGGTCTCCATGTCTCCATGTGGCAGTGGGGGGCGGGCAAGAGAGAGACGGATAGGTACACAATACAGAGTGGAGTTGGACATTTATTTTAGGGGTTATGGAAGGGAAGGGAGAAGGGCAGAAAGGGGGAGGGGGAGAGAGAGAGAGGCAGAGAGAGAGAGAGCATGAGAGAGAGGGAGAGAGAGGGGTGGTAGAAGGAGAGAGAGAGAGAAGCGGGGGAAGGGGAGAAGTGGGGAGAGAGGCAAAAGCTGCCTCTCCGAGAGAAAGACGGAAAAGAGAGCGCTCAGGCAGGAAGCTGAAGATCAGCCTGCCTCAGCGGATGGGGGAGGGAGTGGGCGTGGCTTGTCTCTTAAAGAGACAGAACAATCATTACAGTACCTTTTCTCAGTAAGGCATTTTCATCTTTCTTCCTCTGTGTCTGGTTGGTGACTGTGTCTCTGTATTTCCTCTTCCCAGCATTCTCTTAGTCAGGTTGCCCCACCTACATTTCCTTCCTGACTACTGGCCAGTGATCATTTTATTAAACCAATACAAGTGACAAATCTTTACAGTGTACAAGAGCATTATCCCACAGCAGATTTATTTTGTTTTATACTCAGATCCAACTAGCCAGGTTTTTGCCTGCCATAGTGAATCTTTCTGCAGCCTGAGAGGTTTAATGTGCTTAACCCTAAAATAAACCTTGATAAAGCTATTTTGCAAGTCATTGTAGAATCTTCTAAAAGGCAGAGATGGAGCAGCTCTATGAATTACTATGCTCCCTCTGGGTTTACTCTCAAAGGATTCTATGTTCTTCTATATAGATACCTGTTCATCTGTGTTGATTATTTTGCTATTGTCAGAAATCAGGAAATGGAAACTGGCTATATATCTATCAACTGATGCACAAACCAGGAAGATATAGTACATTTGCATAATGAAATTTTTTCAGCTGTAAAGAAAAATGAAATTACAAAATTTACATGTAAATGGGTGGAAATGTATGTATGTATATATATATATATATATATATATATATATAGTGAGTGAGGTAACCCAGGGTTAGAAAACAAATGCCATGTATTATCTTTCTTGTGTGGATACTAGCTTGGGCCTACAGCCTCGTGCATTAGACTTGGAGTTCCTGTAGAAGCCAGTGAATTGGGAAAAGTTTGGGAAGGGGAATGCCTTAAGGGAGGGAACCTAGTAGAACACACATGACATACATAGTGTGAAATCAGAAAGGGTGAGTGTGCGGAATGGAAAGGAGAAAAAAAAGTGTGTTAACCAAAATGAAAGGGGTATCCAAATATGGAATCCAGCTTTGGAGGTGTAGTCATTAGAATCTTGACTGAATCAAGAAAGATGATGCTAAGGTTTCACCACTGATGATGTGTATGTCTACTGTTGTTTCTTTTTGCTCTTTGTCCTTCTCTCACTCCCCCAACACCTGCTCTGTCTACCCTTAGACCTTCCTGTAGCCCCTTTGTGCTGGGTCTCAGCTATGTCTCACTGCATCCTTTCAGTGACTGCTTATCTTCATTCAAGTATCGCATATCGTGAGCTCTTATGGACTCAGCTTCCTCACATACGACCAGTTTTATTTACTTTCTATTTATGTTCAGTGAATCTAAGTATAGGTAAGGGGCAAGAGGGTTAGCGTTTTTACTTAGTCTTTCACCCAGACTTCCTATGAACAACTTCATATATCCAATAACAAAGTTACTCAATCCTGCTCCCAATTCCCAAGCTTTACTGTAATGCTGCAAGCTTTGTTTGCCAGATAGGCTTATTTTTTTTTTCATTTTCAAGCATCTGTGTTATTTTTTATGTATTTATAAGATTTACATGTTTTAATTTTCTTATAATGCTTTTCCCCCTTTTCTACTGTGGATTTCTATAAAAATAAAACATCGTTTTCTATATCTGTGGGAGCCAGCCATAAAAAGCTAAGTATGGGCAGGTCACCCAAAGAAAGTTCTTTACTTCTAAAAGACCCCCAGAGTGGGGAGACTCTCACTCAAGTCTTGGGATAACACAAACCCCCAAGAACTTATGAGAGACCATCCTTGCTGCAATCACATGAGGTTTATTGACAGGAACCAGCACGCTGGGGCCGAGACTCATATCCCATGCAGGGGAGGAGTTCGATCCTGAGGAGCTGGGAGGGGAGTATTTAAGGAAAGAAACGAAACCACAACCCAAATGGTGTAGGAGGTCCTTCTGTATTTGTGTTGCATTCATTGGTTGAATAAAGAAACTGCCTTGGCCTTTCGATAGGGTGGAACTTTAGATAAGCGGGGAAAAGAGAACTGAATGCTGGGAGAAAGAAGGCTGGCCGAGAGAGCTGCCATGGAGTCACCAGAGTCAGACATGCTGCATCTCCTGGTAAGCCATGACCTCATGGTGAACACAGATTAATAGAAATGGGTTAGATCAAAATGTGAGAGTTGGCCAAGAAGAGGCTAGATATAATAGGACAGGCAGTAATTTAATTAATACAATTTCTGTGTGGTTATTTCAGGGCTAAGCTAGCTAGGCGGCAGGACTCAGCCCACTCCTCATACTACACCCAAAGGGGGTAGGGAGGGCATCATTGGAAAATTCCGAAAATACCAGTGATCATTGGAAAATTCCGAAAATACCAGGGATAATCACAAGGGGGTAACTTCCCATTTCTCAAGATTATTCTCAAGATTATAATCTAACTTTATGGTCAGCTAGTTCCTGGAACAGAGTCACTGAACCAGCTAACCCAGATTTTTGGTTCTCCTCTCCCTGCTAGATTTTTGGCTCTATTTTTCCTGCTAGATTTTTGGCTCTATTCTTTCTGCTAGAGGGGTCTGGATTTATCTGGGTCTTCCATCTCCCCATTTCTTTTAGTACCTAGTTCTAATCATAGAACTAGATTTCAATATCTTCTTGACCTTGTAAAGTGCTATATTGGTGGCGTAACATCAAAATCTGAACAGTATTTATTCTTTCTCTAATGAAGGTAATTAGTTTATTTAATATACATGAACCTATAATCAGTAGCAGAAGCAAAATTAGGAATGATCCCATAAGGGAAAATATCAGAGTAGTCATCCAAGGAGATCTTTGAAATCAGCTCTCAAACCATCTCTGATGCACGTCTCTGTCTCTTTGTCTTTTGTCTAACCTTTTTCTAAGTTTACTCATGGTTTCTTTAATTACTCCTGAATGGTCCACATAGAAACAACACTCTTCTCTGAGGGCAATGCATAATCCTCTGTCTTTTAAGAATAACAAATCAAATATCTTCTATTCTGTAAGACCACTTCTGAGAGGGAAGTCAATGATTCTTCGAGTTTGGAAATAGATTGTTCTAGAGCCCTCAAATCTTCATCCATGGCTATTCTTAATTCATTAAAGTACTGAGGGGCCTGTATTAGGGCAGCAGTACCTGTCCCAATGCCAGAAGCTACCCTGAGGCCCAGGATTACTGCTAGTGTCAGAGAAATAGATTTTCTCAGCCAAAGCGAGTTGGGTGCTTGTCAAAATCATCTTCAAGCATGTTAGCTGGATGACAAAAGACCTTTCATACTTGTACAAGCACACAGTAATCTTTGGTGTCATTAAAAACCAATGTCGACACGTGAGGTATCAGGCCTATACTACAAGCCCACCATTTATCTAAACCAGGAACCAAGTACCTGGTGTCAGGAGTCTTAGGGCTCTTAATAGTCTCATTACACAAATGATTGTAGGCAGCCAGTGGATTTCCCAGGCACGTCCCTACATCTGTAACCTCAGTAAGAGTCAACCTATGATTAGTTCCCCAAACACAAGCATCCTGATTGGTGGTGTTGTTAAAAGCCCTGGATACTGCAATTTGTCAAGAGAACTAAGTATGGCCCTTTCTAACGAGGCTCAAGATTCCCAACTCGATGTCGCTGGACAAAAATGGCATCCCCTACTTGGAACTGATGTGGCACATGTGAATCTTCAGCCTTATATACTTCTTTCAGTTGTTCCCAGATCTGGCGTCTCACCACTTCAAGGGCCATTAGGCGGGCAAATAAAGGTCTAGAAAGAATACCATCAGGATTAAACACTCCATCCCACTCAGTGAGAGGTGGTGGTCCCCTACATAGGATCTCATAAGGAGTGAGTTTAAATCGCCCTGGGTGTTCGAAACCCAGAACAGGGTAAAGGGAAGGAGGGCTGTCCAGTCATTCTCACTGGTCTCTAGGGACAATTTTGTCAGGGTCTCTTTTAGGGTTCTATTCATCCTTTCTACCTGACCTGAGCTCTGGGGTCGGTAAGCACGATGTAATTTCCAATTGATCCCAAGTTGGGTGGCCAGTCCCTGACTTACCTGGGCAACAAAGGCAGGTCCATTATCAGACCCGATTACCTTGGGTATCCCAAACCTCGGGACCATTTCTTCTATGATCTTCTTAGCCACCACATTGGCCGTCTCAGTCCTGGTAGGAAAAGCTTCTCTGCCATCTGATTTCCTTTAGCCACAGCATCTCGAGCTTTTTGGTGTCCTGGACAATGTATGATGGCTACCTTCTTTGGCAAATGTATGGCCTCGAGGAGGCTCAAATTTTTTTCTTTATTTTTTATGTCTTTTCCTGCAGATGTCACAGTCCTCTTTGTCTGTATATTGCTTCATGTATATGGGCAGTGGCAAAAGCATACCTCCTGCCAATGTAGATGTTGATAGAGTTCCCCTCTGCCATCCATAGAGCTTATATCAAAGCCACAAGTTTGGCTTTCTAGGCCAACGTCCCTTCAGGGAGTCTACTGGCCCAGATCACTTGCTTCCTGTCTACCGCTGCTGCCCCTGCCTTCTGCTTACCTTCAACCATGAAACTGCTGCTATCCGTATACCAGCTCGGACTCCCAGGCCAAGGCTGATCCTTCAGATCATTTTGGGTACCAGCTTCTTCTGCCAGAATGTCAGCGCAGTGATGGGTAGGTGAGGAGTCATCAGTCTTGGGCAGTAGGGGAGCAGGATTGAGGTGGCAGGGGGTGTGAAGGTCACTCGTTCGGTCAAAAAAAGGCTTTGATCACCTCTGGCCCGGTTCGAGTAAACCTGATCTGGGCCTTCAACTTTGTTAACAAGTCTCTTTCTAATAAAGGCATGGGACACTCAGGGACAACCATGAAGCAATGAGTCACTTGTCCTCTCCCCAAATCTACAGTTCGTAAGGTGGTCCATGGATATTGTTTCTGTCTAGTTGCTCCAATTACTATAGTCTTTGTATTCTTTAGCTTCCCCAATGGTTGTTTCAGCACAGAGTGCTCAGCCCCTGTGTCCACTAGAAAATCCATAGGGATCCCCTCCACAGTCAGGGTTACCCTAGGCTTGGGGAGGGTGTCTGAGCCCTGTCCCCTCTAATCATCTTCTTCTAAAGCCAGTACTTTAGAGGCCCTTCCTTTCTTCTTTGGGCATTCTCTTGCCCAATGTCCTTTTTCTTTGAAATAAGAACATTGGTCTTTGTCCAAAGGGTGCCTCTGTCTGTCTTCACTCATCTTTGGTCTTCTGTTGCCCAGGTTCCCTATCTGTATAGGTCCTGTCTTCCTTTTCTCTCCTACCACTGTGGCCAAAATTCTAGTCAAATTTCTCTCTTGTCTACAATCCCTCTGGTCCTCTCTTTCCTCTGCCTCCTGCTTCTCTCATTCTTGCTTCTCTTCCTCTGTCTCTCACTTATGAAACACTTTCTCTGCTTCCTTAACCAAATCCTGCAAGGTATAATCCTGCAACCCTTCTAACTGCTGTAATTGTTTCTTAATATCTGATGCTGATTGTCCTATGAAGGCCATAGCTACCGCTGCTTGCTGACCCTCAGAGGTTGGGTCAAAGGAAGTATAACGCTTGTAAGCCTCCATTAAATGTTCAAGAAACACAGATAGTGGTTCAACTGTCCCTTAAAGAACCTCCCTTACATTGGCCAAATTAGTGGGGCATCTTGCAGCCCCTCTGAGACCTGCCATTAGAGATCAGTGATAGACCATCAGCAGCTCTCTACTTGCTGCCACATTGAAGTCCCAATCAGGTCAGTTAAGGGGAAACCCGGCATCTATTTCATTCAGAAGATTGGTTGGTGCCCCATTTGCTCTTCTCTTTCTCTTCAGTAGTAAAGAGAACCTGTTAGTGATAAAGTCTTAGCTCCATGCTTGTAAGAAAACCTATGTAGACAAACTTTTTAACAAAATAAGCACATTTAGTATTTGCATGTATGAGAAACCATAGGAAACATAGTTTACATTTTTTTCATTTTAGACAACATACCAAAAAAATCTCTCTTGCTTTTAGACAACATACCAAAAATCTCTCTTGGTTTTTAGGCAACATACTGAAAATCTCTCTTTTAAGACAACATAAAAACTCTTACCAAATTCTTTTTTGTGTTTTATCTCAATGGGGATGTATGGCTATATTTTAAACAAGAACAGCCCATAAAATCCTGTACCAATGTGAAACATTTGAGACCAACCATAGGTTTTTTTTTTACATTAACCAACAATAATTTATAACCAGTCCCTATAAATGATGACAGATATTTATAACCTATAGGATCTGAAAGAGTTCTTCACCTGTGGAGCCAAGCCTTGGTCAGCTTTGACCAGAGATTTGAGTCATGCAGCTACCAAGGGTGGGAGGAAGGAACTTATCCATCAGCACAGGGGGGCAGGGTGGTATGCAGCACTGGGAAAAAAAGATTGTTAACCTCTTTATGCCATAGTGATTACCCTCAGATTTTTTGTTTAGTGTTTGAAATCCTATTGGGGTACATCCGCCTTCTACAACTGTGCCTGGCAGCCTCGATACCTTGTAACAGCAAGGCTGAATAGCCCAACCATCCATACAAGTATGCTGCCCCACAGCCATGTGCTTGGGGCCAAGGCTGACTCTTTTTTTATGAAATATACCCCTATGCTTATGGCCCTAACTCTAAAGTCTCGTAAGTGGTCACAACATCAAGGTCAAAGAAGTCATGATTTGAGTACGTCAACATCAGTCTAAGTTAGGACAAAAGCACAACACACATTACACAGACATACAGGACAATGGTGCCAAACAAACCAAAGACACAACTTCAAGCTGCTTCACCGGTATGACCTGCCCCGCTATTGAAATGAGACCGCTATCCACGTATGTTTCTACAGAGAACTGACCACACCACTCGTGTGTCATACCACAGAACTGAGAAATGCCACCCGCATATCTCACCAGAGAACTGAACACACTACCTGTGCATAAGACAAAACAGAGACCAAAGACACATAGACAAAGGCTAACAAAACCTAGACAGACAAAACTGTTCCAGAAATACAGATGGCTGAGAGGGTGTATAGTTCCTCCAATCCAGGAGAACTTCCGTATCCTCAGAAGTACCCAGACGGGAATCTCCCAAGCATCCCTAGGGTCCCTTCCTCACCTCCCGGTACGTCTCCCAGGGCAGCAGTCAGTGATCTTGTAGCATGTCTGCCGATCACTTCCTCAGTCTCCTCCCGAAATGCGAGCAACTGCAAAATTGAAAGTAAAACTGAAAGTACAGGACCTGCCTGAATTCAGCTGGCACGGAAACACAAAGACACAGACAATGTTTCACCTCCAAGTGGATCTTTGGAGACAAGGGTGGTCGCCAACCCCGGATGAGCCCCCAAATGAAAGACCCCCCCAGAGTGGGGAGGCTCTCACTCAAGTCTCAGGGTATCAAGACCCCCTAAGAACTCACAAGAGAGCATCCTTGCTGCAATCACACGAGGTTTATTGACAGGAACCAGTGCTCTGGGGCTGAGAATCATATCCCACGCAGGCGAGGAGTTTGACCCCGAGTAGCTGGGAGAGGGGGTATTTAAGGGAAAAAACGAAACCACAACCCAAAGGGGGTAGGGAGGGCATCATTGGATAATTCCGAAAATACCAGTGATCATTGGAAAATTCCGAAAATACCAGTGATAATCACAAGGGGGGTTAACTCTCCATTTCTCAAGATTATTCTTAAGATTATAATCTAACTTTTTGGCCAGCTAGTTCCTGGAACAGAGTCACTGAACCGGCTAACCTAGATTTTTGGTTCTTCTCTCCCTGCTAGATTTTTGACTCTATTTTTTTCTGCTAGATTTTTGGCTCTATTCTTTCTACTAGAGGGGTCTGGATTTATCTGGGTCTTTCACTTCCAACCATTATCACCTGCCAGAGTGGGACTTGGCCATTGAAAAATTTAAATGGAGGCCTGAGTCTCAGTAGTTCACTCTGAAGCAGTACCTGGTAGCAGGAAGAACCACAAGCTGAGATTACCCAACAACCACCCAAGAACAGACCATTCAAAGGAAATGCCTAACATTCCAGCCACTGGAAATAGGATCACCTGTCAACACACACTCAGGACACCCCTAGACAAATGTCAGTCAGTCAGGGATCCTGAACCTCACCCCCACCTTTACTACTATTAAAAACTCAATCCTACCTGAGCTCAGGGCTCTCTGTTTATTCCAATATGTTGGACATGTGGAGAGACCGAGTTTGCAAACTTGCATAAAATAAAGGTTCTTCGCTTTTACATATGGGACTCGGTCTCCTTGTTGGCTTTTGTGGGGACTTCATAGCTTTGGGCACAACAATAGCTTCTGTGAAATTTCAGATGTACCCTATTTATTCTTCAGTATATCATAAATACACTTTCTTTTGTTTGAATGCATTCTCACTATGAGTGATAGCTTTTGGCTACTTTATGAAATCCCTTGGCTTTCCTAAAAGATTGTACAGCATTTCACTGATACAAACTATAGAATCAGATCTAGAAGTGGCATTTAGGTTAACATCACAAGGGTTAGTAAGGTAGCTTGTAGGGACAGTGGTCTAACTGGATGGACAGCATATGTGATGTCTGCCTGGGTCCCTTCCCTTACTCAAGGATTCAAGGTGTAAATTTAGTTAAAGGGGCAAATAGGAAAGTAGACAAAAGTGAAAGAAATAGACTGACAGATTTGCAGACTACGAAGTCTGCAATTCTATGAACAATGAGACTCAATGCAAAAATTTCAAGGTGAATAGCATGATCAAATAAAATTGTGGTTTTAATAAAATAACTTCAAATGCCATTAAGAGACTATGTTTGAACAGAGAAAAATTATAAGCCAAAGTATAGTTAACAGCTCTTGGAAATTAGAGACGCTTTCCATACCTCAGACTGATTATTTGAGAGAAAGTAAGAAAGAAAAATGCTGAGAAATCAAATACCAGTCCCAGTAACTTCAGAAAATTAGAACAACCCCTAAAAGGTATGTGCACAAATGGTTTGAAGACAATGGCAAATGGCCAGATGCAGGCAGAGCATTGAAGGGTGTTAATCATTGTAAATGACTCATACTCCCTGGGTTACAGTCACATTCATAAGAATGTTTTAAAAATATAATTTATTATTCCACCAGATAACCTAAAATATCTACATTTACACAGAAAACCAACAGTATAATAGCTTGAAGGTTCAGAATGTAGAGTTCAAATACAGAAAGTGACTGGAAATTAAGGATACATTTTGCAAAGGCATCTGTATAAATGTAGTCCCTCTCAGAGATTCTCATCCCTCCCCAGTAAACTCTGTAGTCACAGGAGAGAAACCAAGAAGCCTACTAGAAAGTCACTACTGAAAACAGAGCTAACAGAGTTTGGACTTTTCTTATGGCAAGAAAGACAGAGTTTAGGTTATGAGTCTTTCAAATTAACCTTCACAGCCTTCCCACCCACACTCCAATGTACTACTCAGGCTCTCTGTGATAAGCCAGGAAGTTATCTCATTTTCAGAACAAAATGAGTTCCTGAAGAAAAGAATAAACTCATATTTCTACAATAAAAATATTATTTTGAGAAAGTACAGTCCATAATCAAGCAAAAAAGGCAGAGAACTCATCTGTGAACTCAGCATCTGAGGAACTTAAGCTTTCTTTTGTAAATATGTTGAAGAACCTGAGGGAAACTCTATTTATAAGAAGCTAATTACCAGGGAATCTCAGGTAAGAAATAAAATTTAAAATAACCAAGTGCATATATGTAATTTCAGCACTTTGGAGGAGAAATGAGAATTATGAGTTTAAGTCCCCACTGAGCTGCATAGCTAGTGTCAGATGGGAACATGTGAAGATTCTTTCTCAAAGATAAATTATGGAAAAACCTAGAAATTTTGTAACTGCAAAGTATATTTCTTAAATGAAAAATTCACTAATGGTCTTCTCAGTAAATTGGATGTCACAGAAGAAAATCAATAAACTAGAAGGAAGATCAATGACAATGACCCAAACTGAGTAGGAGATATTGTGACTGCAGAAATACTTGCATAGTTCAGTGACTTATGAGATAATACTAAACAGTGCAATACTTGCATAATTTGAACATCAGAAAAAAAGAAGCGCAGACTGAGCATGACAAATTGTCGAAGATAGTCTGGTTGAAGTTAAATGGGGAAAAAAATCAATGTCTAGATCTAGGACTCAGACAGAGTACATTAGATAGCATGAGTGTACAAAGAGCCACACCTTAGGAACATCTTCATGAAAACATTGAGAAGATAAGATTAGATTAAAAATTTGAAAGTCATTAGAGGAAAAAAGAACATTACATATGTATCAGAAGTATGAACGGCAAACATCATGTCACTTTTTGTCAGCTTAACAAAAACCTGGATCTACGTGGGATGAAGAAATATCAATCCAGGAACTGCTCCTATCAGATTGGTCTGATAACATGTCTTTGGGACATTTTATTAACTTCTAAGTGATGTAGGCAGTCTTATCTTACTGTTTGTGTTCCCATTCCTATATAGATGGGCCTGCTATGTCTAAAAATGGAAGCAGAGCAAACCAGGGGAAGCAAGATGCTGAACATCATTTCTCTGTGGTCTCTGATTCAATTTTTGCCTCCAGGTTCCTGCCTTGAGTTCATTCCACGACTTCCCTCTATGATGGACTACAACATGGAAGCGAAAACAAAGCATTTCCTTCCCCGAGTTGCTTCAGGTTAGGGTTCATCAAAGTAACAGAGAACAAACTAGTACAGCATGTGTTTACTTATCAGAATGTTGAGGGAATAGAACAATAGTCTTGTACTTTGCAACTCTGGAAGACAATAAAGCTATCAGTCAGGGATTTTATTTCCAGCAAAATATTCTTTAAAATGAGGATTAAATAAAGAAACTTTTTATTAAAGCAAAATGAGAAATACTTAGTTATCATATGGCTTGAGGTTTTAAAATGTATCAAAGAATGTTCTTCAATATAAGAGGAAAATGACACCTGCCAAAGAAAGAAGAAGAGGACAATAAGTGCTAAATATGTAGGCAAATATAAGGGAGATAGATACTTTTTTTTCTTTACAATATAGTTGACATTTTTTCAATAGAATGGATTGAACCCAGGGCTGTACAAAAACCAGACAAGTACTCTGCCTCTGAATTATGTCTCTAGTCTAAGATAATCAACTTTGGAGTTTAATAATATATTTAGAATACAGGAAAATTATTTGTAAACAATAGTGCAAAAGATAGAGGTAGGAAAACAGAATTTTACCTTTGAAAATTTCTTAGTTTTACACAAACTAAATTGATTCCTGGGATAACCACTTAAAAAATCTTACAGACACAGACACAGTTATACAGTAAGCAATTTAACTAAAATGATATGCTTAATTTATTTAAAGAACATCCAACAACAATAACATATTAGAAGAAGTAAAACACACTAGTAAACTAGTTTACTTAAATCCACCATATCAGTAACCATATTAAATTTTCACAGTCTAACAGACTACAAAAGAGACAGAATTTATGACAATAGTGAAAGAATTAAAAGGCAAGTAAGGCTAGGGATACAGTTTTGCTATCTACTGAAGGTATGTATAGTAAAACCGATTTGATATAATGTGATAGTTCTATATAATTTCTCCTTGCCCATCTCTCTGTCTGCCTATTATCTATCTTAGCAATTTCATAGGTTCATCTGATGCAGTTTTGAATCACAGATAAAACTCAATCCTCTTAACGGGTTATTTCATTTCCTGCATTCACTGTATCCTCAAGTATTCATCCACACCCTAAATTACATTCCTTTTGGATACTTACAGCTCAGGAGGCACAGAAATATGTAAAGACTAATGAAGCAGAACTAGGTCTGGTCAAGTCTTGATTGATTAACTCTTATATGATTATTTTCATTTATACTATCTAGCACAATAACCACACACACACACACACACACACACAAGCACATGCACGCACACAGGAAATGTAGAATCATGTCAAAATAATACATCTCTAAATTATTGAAATATACAAAATGTCAACATGAAAACTAAATAACTCTCACAATGAGCAATTTAATTTTATGAAAATTAAAGGTTTTTATTCATGTGAAAATTTAAAAAAAGAGTCTGCTATAGGATAGAATACAATCAAATTTTGAGTGCCTAGCCTATATTTAGTCCTTAAATGTTGACCTAAGATAGTTCTCCTAAAATTTCAATTTTAACTTTAAATTTGGCATAGCCTATAAACACCTGATAATACTCAACTGAGCATTTGTCTTCATTATGTATGTTTGTGGCATGTCTGTGAGGAATTGTCTTGAGTGTTAATTGATGTAAGAGGGCCCAGGCCAACATGTGTGGCACACTTCTCTGGAGAGGTGGCTCTGTACTATATAAGGAAGCTGTCTAAAACCATCTGTGGAAAGTTGGTTAAGTATGAGCCAATGCACAAGCCAGCTAGAAAGCAGTATCCTGCATAGTCCCCAGTGTACTTCTTTGGCTCTGAGTGAGTTTCCTAATCAGAGGCAAAGCTTCATGGAACAGCAAGGAATACTGCCTTCTACTGCCTTTTGGTTCCCATCTTGACTTCCTTCCTGTCCTCACATCACTCATAAATGAACTATGACCTGGAAATATAAGATAAAACATATCTTCTCCAAGCTGCTCTTGGTCAGAGTGTTTTATTGAGAGAGAGAGAGAGAGAGAGAGAGAGAGAGAGAGAGAGAGAGAGAGAGAGAGAGAGAAAGAGAGAAAGAGAGAAAGAGAGAGAGAAGGAATTGGTACATGTAAAGGAATTGTTCATTTCTGCTCTCAGTGGATATTTGTAAGCTATATTATGAGTAAAAGCAGGAAAAAAGTAACACAAGAACTTGTTTGAAAATTGTCAACTAAATTTTTCTGTGAATAAAACTTTCTGAGGGAGTCAACAGTTTATTCATTTAACATTTTTCGTAATTTTAACCCTCTTCTGTGAAATGTATTCAGAAATTAGATTGAGGTATGGATCTAAGACAGTATTAAGGGATGTCATTTTTGACCAAACTCCTAGAAGCTCAAAGTAGACAGAGACACATGCAACTCAAGACAGTATATGAACGCATGATGTGAATAAAGACAGAATTTGATAGATTCCCAGAATTTTCATCCAAAATAACACAATAAACCATATTAAGTCCAAGTAGTCAAAAATTTCTGAAGAAATTATCCAAACAATCAGAAGCACTGTTTTATGAGATTATAAAATCTAATTGCATACTACTCTCAGATCTTCCTTGATAGCCACAATCCTTTTGATCTGTTGGGTGTCATAAGCAATGCAGAGGGAAATCAAATACAATTCCAGTGCCTCTTAGGCCAGCTTGCCTTATGGAATCAGGTTGAATCTCAAGAATATCTTAAAAGTATTAATTTCCTTCTAAAAAATGTTCCATAACAAATCTTCAATGCATCCCCCAACTCAATTTCAGCATTGAATAAACATATTTTATTATTCAATAAAATAGAAAGTATTTCTCTATCTCATCAGCCAGTTCCCAATTAATTACATGGAGCCTAATAACTATTAAATCTAAGCCTTTGCTTACTTAGGCTTGTTTCTAACTAGCTCTTATAACTTAAATTAACCCATTTCTATTAATCTATGTGCTGTTAGGCAGCTCCTGGCTTTTATCTCTTCTCTTGCATGTCCTGTTTCCTCTGTGACAGGATGTCAACACTCCCTTTCTTTTTTCCAGAACTCTCTCTGTCCTGAAGCCTTACCTATATCTTCTGCCTAGTCATTGACTGTTTAGATTTTTATTACACCAATCACGGTGACATATCCTTACACAGTTAATCAAATATCTTGCAACATTTCCCCCACGTTGTCTAAACAATAAGGAAAGGGCTTTAACTGTAACATAGGAAAACAATATACAATAAGAACAGTTATCAAGTAAGAATTACATTTATGATATTCAATCCATTTGTATTTGGCAAATTTGTAGAAATTACTCTATTATCTATCTTTTCTTCATGAGTTCAAAGTTTTATACCTAAACCATTTTTATCATAACTTGTATTACCAACCCAAAACTATGTTTTGTGACATCAAAACATTTTTATGATAAACAATTTAAGCTTTATGTCTCTCAACCTTTTATACTTCATACCTCTTTTGTGAGTTTCTTTTCTGAATTTGGTAATAAGGAAAACTATAACTATAATTATCTAGTCTTCAAATCCATCAGAGACCTGAAGATATAATATTACCTGAGAAACAAGAAGTGTAGAGAAAACAACTTCGAAAACTATAGAAATGACAGAAATAGCAGGCTGCCTGGACTTTCATCTATATTTCCTTTGCAATATTAGGGCATCAATCTTAGGGCCTACAGGCCTAAAATATTTGACAGACTTTTCTGTCAAGCAGAAATTTTGAAAGACTATCCTACCTTGTCTTGGCAAAGTTGGCAGTTGTCTTTGTTTGTGTCCTGCTTGTTCAATTTGGACAGCATTCTGCCAACAGCTAAGGAAAGGACAGTTTTTTTACTCAGTGACTAACATTGCCACAAATGAAAGCAAACTCTATATGGAGGTTCTTTGATGCCTGTCATCCTCTTTTGAAGTAAATTGGTGCTAAGAAGGGCAGATGTGTCTCACTGTCATGAAAAGCCTTATGCTATTAAAATATTTTAAATGCTGTATTCTGTAGGTCTTTGAAGTGTTTGAAGGTCATCTATCTATTTAAAATATATCTCTCTATGGCCTTGGAAACATACCTAACATTACTATAAGTTTGATTGTTATAGATGATTAATAATGATTAATTAGTAACTGGTCTTTCTTTGTTATCCTAAATAATATTGAGAAACAAGAACTTTATATTACATTTTTAAATAAGCTGTATAAGTATAATACCTATACAAGAGTAGAAGAACATATACAATAAAGAAAATAATTTTAAATTTGTACCAATGTGCAAAATTCCATACCAATGTAAAATATTTAAGACTAGTGATTGTTTAAAAGAGGTCTCAACATCCACCCTTTTATCCCATCAGTTCTATACTAGATCCTGCCTTTTCCCTTCATAAAGAGATCCCTGAATCTAATCTCCTTTGTTTGGCTTTCTCCCTAACCATGACCAGTAACAATCTGTAACCCACCCTCCTAAACAATAACAAACATCCATAACATACTGAATGACAAAAAAAAATCACCCACCTTGCCTCTTGGAAATGTGTGGACTGTGTCCTCTAGACTGATTTCTGTTGTCTGTGGGCAAAGGCAACTTTAGGGAACCTGAGAAAATTGAGATAATGGTCAAGTCCTGGGAAAACCAGCCATTACATTTGTTTTTCAGTATCTATGCAATGGGAAAGTTCAAGGCTTATCTGCAGTCCTGGCTAGGATAGTTTGTGAGGCTGGACCATTTCAGTCAGCAGCCTTAAAGTCCTTCTGGATGTAGAACTCTTGAGTAAACTATAACAGAGGCACTCTGAGAGACTGGGTCATCTGGGCTACCTATTTTTATCAGTGTCTGGTTCCCTCACTCTGAAAACAGATAAACTTTCAAAGGTAGCATACATATCTACATTAATGTAAATATGAACTCTCCAATGTACCCAAGCCAGCCAATGATGATATTTTGTTTTATCTTTATACATCAACTGTATTGTAGTTTTTTTGTTTTTTTATGTTTGTATTTTTTTAATGACAAGATCCTCAGGAGGTCTCCCCAAATCAAATCTAATTTTGATTAACTTGGAAGGAACCCATAGCTTTTCATTTCTTACGGAAACAAAAGCACAACCTCTTCACCTGATGCAGCACATTTTTTACTTCCAATTTGAAGACAAGACATCTTTAAAGTATATATACTGGTTTAATTCAACAGTCTCTTCCATAATCCAATGTGTCTCATCAGCTGCCAGTTACTCATGAGCATTCAAAAAATTCAGGGCAGGGCACCATGCCCTTTTTCAAGGAAGAAGGGGGAGGGAGGTGGGGTGGGGGGGATAGTGGGAGGGGACCGGGAGAAGGGGAAGAAAGGAAAAAAAAATTTATTTCTTTAATTATGTTCTTGAATGGAAAAAATAAAACAAAACAATGTATGGAAAAAAAATTCAACATCAACAAAGCGCCATTTAGGATCCAGACCACCCTATGTACTTCCCATCTTTATGTAGCTTATTTATTAATTTTAATATTACTTTACTCTCTCTTTAGAGACTTTATTATTTACAGCTATTTTTCCTAGGCCTGTCTATACAATTTTTTTCGTTCTTTAGCATCTAAGCACATTATAAAACATACTGTACCTTTTGAGAGTTTTGTGTGTGTGTGTGTGTGTGTGTATGTGTACCTGGCTCTACCTGCACCATTCTGTGACTGTGTGAGACAAATATTAAACTGTTATATCAGTTGTCGTGTAGCTCAGATTAGTGCATTGTGCTGGTACATGGCACTGACAGCTGGCTCCAGCCTGCAGGCAATGACTGGCAGCTACCTGAGAGACCCATGGTCACCAGGAAGTGCTTTTGACTCTGTGTTCCAAACTTTTTATTTATTATTTTTTAAGCTTTCTCAGGATTTATATGTGTATGTGTGGCTTGAAACTGGGTACCATGTGTAATGAGTCTTTCTTTGTCTTGTCAGCCACTCCCAAATAACAACATGGAGACTTCTTATTAATTATGAAAGCTCAGACTTAGCTTAGCCTTGTTTTTAACTAGCTCTTATAACTTAAATCAATCCATTTCTATTAACCTATATGCTGTCACATGGGTGGTGGCTTTTACCACTCCTCCTGCATGTCCTGTTTTTTCTGTGGCTGGATGGTAACTCCCCTTTTCTTTCCATAGCTTTCTCTATCTGGATGTCCCACCTAGATCTCCCGCCTAGCCATTGGCTATTTATGTTTTTATTAAATAAATCACAAGACATACCTTTATACAGTATAATCAACTATCTCACAACAATTGAAAAGCAATTTTGTCTAATGTGCATTTGTTGAGTTTAACCCTATTGTCAGTTTGCACTCTAAAGTTTCCAGATGTGTACAGGTGTTCTAGATATTATGTTGCCTGAATCATATTAGTCTCTTTTGGATAAGTAAAGATAAAGATGTGTTTTTGCTTTATCACACAGTTGAAATAAGCCTGAGGACAAAATGAGATATAGACTCAAATTCCTTTATGGGAATATTATTAGTTTATTTTATTAATAAGCAAATTGTGTTTTTATAGAATGAGTCTATTTCTGTGAAGAAAGTGTTGCTAATAAAGTTGACCCAGTGACAGACTTTAATACTGTATCTTTCTCTTAGAGTGACTTTTGTTGTAAGGAGGCTGCTAGTTAGTTCCTGATTGCTCAGCCCCAAAATAATTACACAGAAATTATATTATTTAAAACACTGCTTGGCCCATTAGCTTTCATTTCTTATTGGATAACTCTTACATCTTAATTTAACCCATTTCCATTATTCTGTGTATCGCCATGTGTCAGTGGCTTACTGGGTAAAGTTCCAGCATCTGTCTCTGGCAGTGGCTCCATGGCTTCTCCTTAACTCCAACTTTCTCCAAGCATTCAGTTTAGTTTTTCACACCTAGCTAAATTCTGCACTGCTATAGGTCCAAAACAGTTTCTTTATTCATTAATGGTAATCACAGCATACAGAGGGGACTCCTACATTAGACTTTTGTAACTGACTGTGTAGTCGGCCATATGGCTACTAAATGATCATAAGTATGAACAGAGAAACTTTTTTAAATGAAAATTCTCAAAGTCTCAAAACACGACATTTTCAACAGCTCCACAACTATTCTAATATAAACTTTGACTTTTCAAAAATAGACCAGAGTAGACATACTTATGTCTTTACTAACATGAAACATTTCTTTATGCTAAAAAAAAAAAACTTTGGAAAAAATGGGTAGATTTGGAAAATCTAATAAATGGAGGTGACCCTAAACTCAGAAAGAAAAAAAAAATCCCTCATATCCTTCCATATATGAATTCTAGTTTTAATGTATGTGTGCACAGATAAATAGATAAAAATTTTGGTAAATTCTGAAAACCCAGAAAGGAGACCAAGTGAGTACAAAGAGGTGCTGTGTCAGAGAGTGAAGAGCAAATGACACAGGATATGAAAGTAAAAGAGGATTTCATCCCAGGAGGAGGGATGAAATTAGAATGGGTGTGGGGATATGGGGCAAGCAGATTCTACAAAAAAATACTCTGAAAATGCTACTGATGATACTGAATTCTTTATATGCTAATTTTCCAAAGAATCAGTTCTGAATTTTCCTAATTTCGAATGCACTCATCTCCTTTTTTCTACCAACTAAAACCCTACTACTGATTAGTGATTACAGGTTCACAGGAAGTTGAATATTCTCTATGAAACACTACTAATTGGAACATCTCACATTTAGTTGTACTTTCTAGAGATTCATTGTTGTCTTTGCCAACCAATTAATATTTATCATATTCTTTATATCTTTAATAAACTACATAAATATTTATGCATCTTCCACACATATTAAGCCTCAGTCAGGGTACAGATAGCTTTTAATATGATTTTTATTTTTAATGATCCTACTCCAATGGCCTTAACAAGGAAAATGTTCAAAAATTTTTGAATTTATTCACAGTAAATCCAAAGAGAAACACAAGGGATTCATGCTACATATAAATCTTGTTTTCTAGAGAAAATTTCTAACCACTGTATTAAGTTACTAAGAGGAATCTTATTCCCTGAGTGTCATTACAAATCACAATAGTGTTTTACATATATATATATATATATATATATATATATAGAGAGAGAGAGAGAGAGAGAGAGAGAGAGGGAGAAAGAGGGAGAGAGAGGGAGAGAGAAAGAGAGAGAAAGAGACTAGGTTTCCATCTCTGAAATGTTTTATCATTCTTCTTTATTTTACTACATACTTTTGTAATATCACACAATTTATGGATTTTTTTTTAGTTTCATGTTTTGCTTAATTAAAGTCATTGAAAAGCATTATTAATAATAGATATTATAAATAAGTAGAAATATGTAATTGAGCATGGAGTTGATTTGCATTCACTTTAAAAGAATGAATTAAAATTTGGTTTGAATATGTCAAGGGAAAAAAACACTATTACAATAGTAAGAAAAAAAGTAAAGGTAGTTTAGATTTTTTTATCACTTGCATTTTGCTATGCGCAATCCAACTTTCTGGAATTTACATACTATTTTGGTGTATTGACTACTTCTAATTAAATCTATAATTGCATATATTTGTGCTTTAGAAATATTAAATTATATCCTATCTTGTTATGAGCATTGAGATTCAAATTCACATTTTATCTTTAAACATATACCACTTGAAAATACACAAAATGCTAATGGATTACAGAGTTCTTGTCGTGCCTGGACAATTGAAAAGTAAGATTGTCCAAGTTCAATGTATAAGGAAATTCATGCTGTGTTGGTTAGTTTTTTCAATTTCATACAAATTGGTCATCTTCCAAGAGTGAACATTGTCTGAGAAACTGCCTCCATTTAATTGACATTTAGAATATCTAAAAGTACATTTTCTTGATTAGTGATTAATATGGGAGGTCCCAGCCCAGTGTGGTGGTACCATTCTTGAACAGGTGGTCCTGAATTATAAAAGAAAGTAAACTGAGCAAACCATAGAGAACAAACCAATAAGCAGCATTCTTCCTTGGTTCATCATCAGTTCCTGCCGCTAGCTTTCTATACTGATTTTCTGCTCTGATTTCCATTGAACATATATTGTTACCTTGTAACCTGCAAGGTGAAACTACCCTCTTCCTCTCTGGAGTTTCTTCTGGTCAGTTTTTATCATGAAAACAGAGCAGCAGGCTAAAAACAGATTGGTGCAAGATAGTTGGGACTGTTGTGACAGATCTGGCCAAGTGGATTTTATGTTTTGCATTGTTTTGACAGAGGAAGGTGGAGAATTCTGCAGCTATAGGCTGGAAAAATCCATCAAGTACTTAGACCTTTATGTGTTGTGGAAATTTATAGGATAGTGCTTAAGAAAATACAAACTTGGCTTGTGAAGTTTCAATAAGAAATTTGAGAGACTCCCAAAGGCTCTACAAAGACCATTCCCATGATATTTTGAATCTGCATCTTCTTAAGAATCTATTGTTTCAGGTAGTCTGGTCTGGAAGAGTCAGTTGTGATTAACAAGAGACCAGCATAATTGAAATGAAACCTTTGCTTAATTGGGAAAATAGATGCTGGTTAATTGGCACTAAAAATGTCAGCTATGATTAACAAGAGACCGGTATAACTGTGAAGAATTCTGGGAAGTATTTCCTCAATATCAGCGAAAAGAAGCTATCATTCAGAAGTGGCCAAGGCTTTGTCTACAGTTGGTAGCAGAACATGGTAATATGTAGGAGTCTTTCATATGATGGTGGGTTTGAAGGCATAAAAGGTTCATGGATGTTGGAGGAGGGCCTGCTTGTTTGTTCCAGCTGCCTGACTAGCTTAGCCCTGAAATAACCACACAGAAACTGTATTAATTAAATCACTGCTTGGCCCTTTAGCTCTTGTTTCTTATTAACTAATTCTAACATATTAATTTAACCCATATCTATTAATCTGTATATTGCCACGTGGCAATGGCTTACCAGGTAAAGTTTTGGCAGCATGTCTTACTCTGGCAGCAGATCCATGGTGTCTTTCTGACTCTGCTTTCTTCCTCCCAGAATTCAGTTCTGTCTTATCAGAGTTCTGCCTAAGTTACTTAAGAACTTATCTAAGTTCTGCCCTATCAGGTCAAGGCAGTTTCTTTATTTATTAACCAATACAAGCAACACACAGAGGGGACTCCCACATCACCTATGTTATTATGTTCCCTTTGAATTGCTTGACAGCTAAGGAAGGAGCAACAGCTGCTAAAAGACATTTAAATATAAATGTTGCTGGATTAATAAAACATAAATATTTTGTAAATGCCTTGACTTTAAAATTTAAGTTAAAAGATATGTTACTTTGGAGAAGAGGTTTTGCTTTTGTTTCCACAGAAAATGAGAGGCTATGGATTCATTCTGAGTTAAGAAAAATCAGGTTTGATTAAGGAAGACAACCTGCGAGATCTCTGATAGGAGCAGATGGCCCAGATGTCTGAGTTCTACATCCAGAGCAGATTCAGGACTGCTGCCTGAGATGATCAAGCCTCACAGGAGACTCCAGTCATGACTTGATGAAAATTATAAATTTTCTTTAGGTCCCCATAAGATTATCAGTGCCCCCAACCAGCAGGAAGTAGCCTGGAAAAGTATTCCCACATTTCCCAAAAAATAGACTATGGATATTTTCCTTTGTTTAGAATGTTGGTTACAAGTTGTTATGGATAATGGTCAGGAGAAAAGCTAAACAAAGGATATTAGATTCAGAGTTCTATTTCTTTAAAAAAAAAAAGAGGGGGGGGAAGTGCTGTGGGACAATGGTTTGTAACCTGTCAATTGTATTTTAATAAAACGCTGATTGGCCAGTAGCCAGACAGTAAGTATAGGTGAGTCAACCATGCAGGAAGTAGAGGCAGGGTTATGAGAATAGGAGAATTCTGGGAAGAGGAAAGCTTTGTCTGCAGTTGTGAGCCAGCCACAGAAAAAGCAAGATGTGACTGCCTCGCTGAATAAGGTACCGAGCCACGTGGCTAACATAGACAAGAATAATGAATGGGCTAATGTAAGTTATAAGAATTAGTAAATAAGAAGTCTGAGCTAATGGGCCAATCAGTTTATAACTAATGTAGACCTCTGTGTGATTTCTTTGGGACTTAACAGCTGCAGGACTGGGTGGGACAGAAAAACTTGGTCAACACATGGAGAGCAGCTGAGGCTTGGTAGGGTTGTAGTACATGTAATAGGGATGGAGGTTGGAGTACACATAGAGAGCCAGGAGCCATTTGGTGTAGATGCAGTTTCAGGTGCAGTGGAAAATCCAGCATACTGGAGATGCCAGGACCATGGAACAACCATCAAGGACAGCAATAGTTGTAGAATGAAGCCAACCTGAGCCTACAAGTCAAGCAGGATGTCTTGTGGATGAAAGGGCGAGAGAAGTGAAGTTATCCAGACCCTTTAAAGTCCAGAAGATAATTAATGAATTCCAAATATTGGGCACTGAGCTGTTTATACTGTTGGATTTTGGTTTTGGTTTGATCTGATTGGAACTGTGTTCTGATTCTTCCTTTTTAAAATCAGCAAGTGTGTAACTTAATTTGTACTTCACTAGAACACACAGTTAAGAGACATTGGATTTTTAAGAGAACTATAAAGTGTTGAAATTTTTAAAAACTTAAAAGTATATGATTTTTATATTATAATATTTATATGAGCTCTTCATAAAAACTAGAAATGAAAATAAAATTAGTGTTTAATAGTGAGGTGTTCATGTGTCATATTGACAAGGGGTCAATTGTGTTGGTTTTTGTGAACTTGACACAAACTAGAACTGCCTGGTGTATCAGCTACTTTCCCACTGAAGCACCAGGATAAGGGCAATTTAGAGAAGTAGTTCATTTGGGTTTCAGTTCCAGAGGTTTAGAGTCATTGATGGCAGAGTGAAAGCATGGTGCCAGGAGCAGGAAGACGAAGGGCTCACATTGCTGCAGCCGGGGGGGCCAGCTCCCAGTACTCACCCAGGGTAGTGAAAAGAAAATCTTCTCAGAGCAGTGAGGAACCTAGAAAAAAAATTATCTTTTTCTTTGGGCTTGACTTTTCTCTATGAGAGTAAATAAAGAAACATACACTTTCTGATGGTAACTTAAGAAAAAAAGGAACAAGCACATGCTTTTTGATGGTAACCTCTTTTACTTCATCTTGAATGATCTCTCTTTCTTGACAATCTCTCTACAAGTTATATTTATATAGTTACATATTTCTCTTTACTTACATATATCTCTCTCCTACTCAGTCGTACATATACATACACAGTTACATCTCTTTTCACATAGTTACATTTTTCTCCTCAGCTACATCCACCTGCTATACAGTCACACATCTCTATACAGAGTTAGATCTATTTTCACACAGTTACATTCTCTACACACTCTTCATACAGTTACATACCTTCACACTTCTTCTTTACATAGCCACATCTCTCTCCACACAGTTACATTCTCCATAGATTCATACACTTCTTCGTTCACAAATGTCTCTTCTACATACACATCTTTCTTCTAATCTTCTATATCTCTCTACTCAACTCCATCTCTCCACATTTCCCTTTCCCTTCACATATTCAGCCACATCTCCCTTTAGCACAAACACACACACACTTCCCTCAGATCTTTCTATTCTTCCATCACACTTCTCTTTCTGCTCATTCAGTTACATCTTCCTACCAACATACACACTTCTCTCACATTTCTTTCCTAATTTTCCCTACATCTCTCCTGCTTCTTCTCAGAGCCAAAACCTCTAGATGAAAATGAGTCACTTCTTCAGGTTCACACAGCACTTTTTGAATAAACAATAAGAAACAAAGTCAAAGGAGAACCTCTGTGAGTTCAAGACTGACCTGGTCTACAGAATGAGTGACAGGACAGGCTCCAAACTACGCAAAGAAACTCCATCTCAAAAAAACTCTCAAAAAAGGGAAAAAGAAGCAGAGTCAAACTGATCCTGATCATACAGTTTCTCTCAGACTAGGGAGGTCATGCTGAATAGCCAGTGAGTAAAATAAGCATGTAACTCTGAGTGGTCAGGGTTCCTAGACAGAAAGTGACATTGAAATTCAGGACTTAAATTATAAATAGCTAGCTGGCTGAACCTTGAGGTTGGGGAGTACGTGGAAAAAGTCCATTGCTGAGAAAGTTATGTCTACTAAATTGCTTCATGCTCTGACCTTGAATCAGCAATAAACACCAGGGAAATTGACCTTAAATATTCATCTCTAGGGACAACCAGATATTCATCTCCAGGGACAATCAATTTGCTTTTTATTTGTTCTGAAGTCTAAAACCTGTCTTGTGACTTGTGGAAGTCCCCTCTGTGTTCTGTGATTACCATTAATGAATAAAGAAACTGCCTTGGCCTGTTGATAGGGCAGAACTTAGGTAGGTGTGGAAGACAGAACTTAATTCTGGGAAGAAGAAGGCAGAGTCAGAGGGACACCATGAAGCTGCCACCGCTGGAGACAGAGGTGCCGAAAAGTTTGCTGGTAGGCCATGACCTTGTGGTGCTGCACAGATTAATAGAGATGGGGTAAATTAATATAAGAGTTTGCCAATAAAAAGCTAGAGCTAATGGGGCAAACAGTGTTTTAATTAACACAGTTTCTGTGTGATTATTTCGGTTCTGGGTGGCCAGGACAAACAAGCTGTCTTTCCCAACAGAGACTAAGAATACTATTACTTTCTTATGTCAGTCCGACTAATGAAGAATATTCTATTAATATTCATTAGAACAATATAGTTAAGCAGAAATCATCTTCCTGACCATCCACAGCTATATGTATGCCCAGTAGATGGAATATTTTCATTAATAAACACATGAACAGTGTAAAAAATACCCATAGCTGTTTTTATATGAGAAAAATTACAGGGACAAAAAGTCATTTACAGCCAGTGACTCCACAGCCTTTCCAAGTGGGGTTCCCATCAGAGAGTTATTTATCTGGTAGATCAAACTTTTAAATAGTAGTTGACACTTGATGTATACTATCAGTGGCCTCCTACACTTATGTCTTGAACCATAAGCACAAAACAGAGAGTAGATTCAAAATGTTATATTTTTAAACTCTCAAAGTCTTTCTCCAGTGGCATATCTCCTTCAACAGGAGCATACCTCATAAGTCTTCTCAAACAGTGCCACCACCTGGGGATCAAATGTTCAAGTGCTATAGACTAAGGGGACCTCTTATGGAAACTACATTACCTTGGCCTGTAGGCATATATAACTTGTATGTTCTTGATTGATTATTGATATAGGAGGGCCTAAATCAAATAGTCCTGGGTAATATAAGAAATGAAACAGAAAGTTGGGGAAGTGATTGTAGGGTAAAAGGTTTGGAAACCTACCAAAAGCTACCACTTTCTGAGCTCAGACACACACCAGGCTTGCATTGAAATCATACTTATCTCCACCCTGGAACTCTCCACTCTGGAAAATTTCCCCATCAAGAAACCCTATAAAAGCCTGTCTCCTGCTCAGGTTTCTGCTACTTCTTGTCTGAGTGGAAGCAGCCACCCTCTTGTGTCTTTCCCAGCAAATCTCTTGTGTGTGTTTTGTTGAGTGGTATGACTATGGTTTTCTTTGACTCCTGACTGTCATAAAACCTTTCACTTCAGAGATGTAACACATACATAGAGGAAGTCTTTCCTCTCAGAGCTGTGACACTTGTATTAGGGAAAAGTTTCCCCTCAGAACTGCAATACTTACAAAGATCTAGTAGTCAGCATTTCGCCATAGTCTCTGCTTTAATTCCTGCCTTGGCTTTCTTCCATGATTGACTGACATGTGGAAATGTAAAATTAAATAAACCCTTTCCTCTCCTAGTTGCTTAAGCCATGGTGTAATAATAATACAACAACAGGAATAAAACTATGACATTAGCCGTATCCCTAATAGCCCAGTTGATTTCCATTATTTGTTAGGCTTTATCTAGAATATTGCATTTTTAGTGCTTTCTTAAATGTAAAATTTCCTCACTCATCCATTGCTGGTGGGAGTGCAAACTTGTACAGCTACTTTGGAAATCAGTATGGTGGTTTCTCAGAAAATTTGGAATCAATTAATCAGGTCCCAGCAATACCACTCTTGGGCATACACCCCAAGGATACACACTCATATCACAAGGACATTTACACAATGGGGTACTACTCAGCAGTAAAAACAATAACATCTATCTGCTTGCAAATAGATGGAACTAACCATACTGAGTTAACTCAGACCCAGACAGACAAACATGGTATATACTCACTCCTAAGTGGATATCATACTTAAAACAAAGTATTCCAGCCTATAGTTCATGATCCCAAAGAAGCTGGGTAACAAGGAGAACCCTAAGAGAGATATATGTGGATCCCTCTGGGAAGGGGAAATGGATAAGACCTCCTGAGAAAATTAGGGGAGGGGGGAAGGAGGATGGAAAGGGGAGGGGAGAAGGGAAGGGAGAAGAACATGAGGGAATGGGATGCTCAAGAAGGGGAAAGGACAGTATGGGAGAGAAAGTAAAGCAATATTTTGATTGAGGGAGCCAATAAAGGGCTATTGAGAAACATAGCACTAAGGAAATTCCCAGGAATCCTCAAGGATGACCCCAGTGAAGACTTTAAGCAACAGTTGAGAGGATGCCTAAATTGTCCTTCCCCTGTAATCAGACTGATAACCACTTTAATTGTCATCATGGAACTTTCAGCCAGCAACTGATGGAAGTGGATACAGAGATCTACAGTGAAACACTGGGTCGAGGTACCTGAGACCAGCACAAGAGAGGGAGGAGCAACAATATGCGCAAAAGGGTCAAGACCATGATGCTGATACCCACAACAACATGAGCTAGTGGGAGCTCACTGACTCTGGACTGACAGCAGGAGAACCTGCAAAGGACCAAATTAGGCCCACGGAATGTGGGGGACAGTTTTGAGGCTTGAACAGTCTGTGGGGCCACTGTGGGACCAGAATTTATCCCTAGTGCTTGAACTGGCATCTAGGAGTATATTATTTTTGGAGGGATACCTTGTTCAACCTAGATATGGAGGTAGGGCCTTGGTCTTGCCTCAGAGTGAAGTGTCAGACTTTGTTGATTCCCCATGGGAAGCCTTACCCTTTCTGAAGAGTGGATGGGGAGTGGGATGGGGGAATGTGAAGGAAGCAGGGGGAGGAGAGTGAGTGGGAACAGGAATAGCTATGTAAAATAAGAAAAGATTGTATTAAAACTTTTTTAATAAAAAAGAAAAAAGTGTATCTAGGATATCAGTACTGATTTAGTCCATTCTGGTTGCACTGGAAAATTGTGGTGGGATGTTTTATTTATCTCATGTTAGTAGGTAGATGGTTAGAGCAATGGGAGTGTAGGGAACCTTGGAGCCAGCTCAAGGCAAAACCAAGTTCTTAACAAAAAGGAGATTTATTTGCCCCAGAGGGACAGAAGGCAGGGAATAAGAGACAAAGACAGGAGATAGATGAAGAGGGAGAAGGGGAAAGGGTATTTGTCCCTGAGGGACAAAGGACTATCTCTGGATAGAAAGGAGATAGACATGGCCCATAGGAAAATGATAATTTATAAAGAGAGAAAACCCGTGTTAGGAGGATGAGGGGTTTAATTTTAATTGGGCATGTTAATCAGGTGATCCAAAGGGGGTTTTTGATTGTTGGACTTCAATACTTTGATCTTGGTAGTCAGCCTCAGGAGGAAGAAGTGGCAAAATAAGGGAGCACACCTTAGTGGCCAGCTTTAGGAGTGTAATCTATCAGTTTTCAGCAAGGCAGAGGGGACGTGGGAAGAGTAGGTAAGACCTGCCAGATCCATGTTTGCTATGTTTAGGCTGTCTGGCTAGAGCCCCTTTAGGAATGAGCTGATAGATGATAAAAGAAAACAAAACAGAAAGCACAAACAAACAGACAAACAAAACCCCAAAGAAACAAGAACCCCAAAGATTAGTGAGAACCAAGGTAATAAAATTTTTAAAATTTACACATGCCAACAAGAAAGATGGGGTAGAACACATTAGTCATATATAAATGAAAATTGATGTTATGTGACTTTTTCTGGGGAGGCATGAACAAATATCTATTTACCCCAGATAGGAAACCAGTGATAGATAAAGTAGCAATTGTACCAAAGTCCAATCTGAAGAAACAATCAGCTTATTAGGGTGAGTTACAGCTGCATGAACAAGGGTTGCTAAATACAAACAGCTCACAGGCTTCACTAAAGAGTCCACCTTAGCCTGGGTGAGGATGATTTAGAGACGCTGCAAGCCCAGAGCTCTCCATATCCCATGCATGCAGCTCTACAGGTGTTATCCATGAAGCTGGGCTGTTTGGCTAGGCATCTGGTAATTTCTTTTAAACAACCGTGAGCTGTTTATTTCCTGAGAGTAAATGAGCCAGGCCAGTCTCCCAGATGCTAGTATTTTACCTTGAAGGTCATTGCTTCACAGCAACTAGAAACCTTCAATATGCTTGTCTTGGGAATTTTCTTTGTTTCTCATAGTCTTAACTTTTTTTACTTGTGGAATGGAGATAGCAACGTCATTTAATTTTTTCCCTCTAACCATATAAAATTTTAAATCAGGACCAAAGCCTAACTACATTATTTACTATTCAGTTCTTAGTGGAAGGATATATCTCACAAAACAAAAGTAGCAGATTGCTTATGTCAGACACTTGCTGAGCATCCATCATTAATTATGAGTACTAGTTGTGTATGTCAGCCCACTGGTTGAGCATCCATCATTAATTATGCAAAGTATTAGTCACATCTACTACGACTTATTTTTATGCTCTTGCTTGATAATAGCTGCTTATACAAAATGTAAATAACTTGGATAAATTTGAAGAATAATGACAAATTTTCAGGTGATGTTTAGAGTGCATGTCCAAATTCCATTTTGGATCTTTCATGGTCACTGCCATTGTCATCTTTCTGCAGCCTAAGTCTGTCAGTGGAAGCATTTCAAACCTTTAACATACATCCTTTAAAAAACATACAATGATGTGTTTCTGAATTTGGTGATAATTTAGGGGAAGGTTGGCAAGAAGAGCTAATTTGCTGAGAAAAAGCAAGATCTTGTTGAATTTTCAAGACCCATTTGGCATCAATAGAAACCAAATTAGCAGGAAAATATCTGTCCATGAGATAAAATGGCTATGTTTGTGTCCACAGCAGGCCATTCCAAGGATCACAGGTGCTATTTTCTGTACACCACACTCTGAGCTCTGGTGGAAAGAAAGCTCTCTCCAGCCATTCTCTCTTATTGCATGAGTGCAGGCCAGTGAGGTGATCAGTGCAAGACGGTTTGTCTTTCTCTGCAACAGACTCTAGTCAATTGCTTTGTCTATGCTGGTCTCTGCATGTTTACTTCATTTAAGTTCATGAGCTTATCCCTGACAATAATCCTTCCCTGTAGGCATCATTAGTATCTGTTTTGCTGATAAAATTCTGAACTCTGCCTAAGGTATTACTAGGAAGTGGCAAATCTGTGATCTGAACTCCGCTGGTCTTGCTATGGGGATTTTGCCCTTGTGCTCCATTCTGTACTACATAAGTTCTAGCCAGGGAAAATACCTGCTAGAGAAAAACAAAGTAACAGCCATAGTGGGTCTTGGAGGAGAAACAGCTTTAAGTATCAGGCTCTGCACAATAGTTTTCAGAAAGTTTTTGTCCGCTTTCTGACCTGATGCTTAAATTCAGTCCAACACACATTAATCAAGTGTCTTTTGTGGTCTGGGATTGAAGAGAGCTCCAGGGACAGGAATGACAGGTAAGATAAAGATAATAGTCTGCATTAAATCTTAGAGAGATTCTCTCTAGTTTATAAATGCCCTTGGATGACAATTCTGTCCTGATGTCCTTGAAGTAGCAGTGAAAATGCAAAGTTCTGAATGCATGCATGTTCTCACATGAGGCCAGCATCCTTTTCTATTCACCTCACGAGTCCTTCAGGAAGTACAACAGAAGATGACAATATCAGATGAATCTGATTGATAGTGTCTGGTGAGCGGCAGTAGAGTGTCATTGTACAAAGCTGCTTCTTATCTGCCTGCCTTACTGATTAGCGTCTCAGAGCATGAGTATGTAATAATGTTAATGCAAGACCTGGAGTCCGCATTATTCTATCGCAGTAATTTAGATACTCTTTGCCTCCTGGGCTATTTTCTAAAACAGCAAATATCATGTAGAATAATACCTGATAGTCATTTCAAAAATATTATGGCAGAACTCTCTCCATGGAAATGGTGGTATCATTGGAAATAATACCATGTCCATGAATTACGTACAATTGGTTCAAACTTACCAGTTCTTTAGCAACCACAACTCATAGCTCTGTGATTAGTTTCTACAAGTAATTTGGAACATTTAATAAAATCTAAGATTGATTAGGATTATGCATAGCCATGACCTGACAGGATTCTGACAAATCTGACAGAAATAATCTGAAAGAGGAAAGGTTTAGAACCTTGGTTTCTGAGGTCTCAGCCCATGTTTTCTTTTCACCAGGCAAAGGGCAGAATTCCACTGGTAATGGGAGAATGTGATGGGTATCATTGGTCCCTTTGTGGCTGACCAGGAGTCAGAGAGGGAGATAAGAAAAGGCCAAGAATAGGATATACCCAATGATTTGTCTCTCTCTTGATTCTCCTCCAGCTAAGTCACAACTCCTAAAGTTCCAGATCCTCTCTAAGGAGTGCTACTTGGGTAGGGACCAAGCATTCGAAGACAGAGCCAATAAGGGGCATGCGGCATGTCATACTTAAATCATAGCAGTTGGGATTCCAGAATTCAGACAATAAAAAATACAAAGGAAATTGGAACTTTACTCAACCTTACTCAAAGACCTTCTCAAGGAGGACTTACAATTTACTTATGACATCCAAGTCTCTAAATAATACACTAAGTGCCAGTGCTATTGGTAGGGATTATTTGGGACCATGCTACTGGTGACAGTGCAGTCATTTTGTTATGGTTGACCAATAATAACTGAATCAGAGTGCATGTTTTTTCTGTCCTATTTAGTGCTCGCAAACATTTTCTTGACAGATAGGGAAAACTGAGGCTATAAATGTTGTCTGTATAGTGTGACAGAGCTACTGTGACAGATTAGGGATGCTAACTTGGGAGGTTTGAAAAACAAATTAATCTTTCCATATTTTTCTTCCTCTCACCCAGTCATTTCGTGTGTCCTCATTGAACATGTTTAGTGCCCAGCCATCTAGCATGTGACATCTGTAAGTATTTCCTTATGTGAGTTCGTTATGAGGAATGAATTCATTTACCAATTAAATTTTCTCACTTCTCTAATTATTACTTAAAGTTATATCTAGTCATAGCCATCATTTTGCATGCATCTGTGTCATTTCCTGTGTTATTGTCTATTGGTGTTTTAAATTACTTCAAAATGTTATAGTTTAAGGCAAAATGGTCTCAGTGGGTCGGGAATTCAAACAGGACATTGCAAGAATGTCTTGGTTCTATTCTGTGAGGCTTGAACCCTCCTTCATCTGGGCTGGAACTGTCAGGAGGCTAACTTATTCAAAGGCCTGTCAGTTGTTGCTGGTTGTCAGTTGAATATCTAACAGGGGTATTAGTTTGAATGTCTCTATGTAGTCTGTCCTCACTACTGGGCCTTCTCATAATGTTAAGGCTGTTTCTAAGGAAAATATCTGAGGAGAGAAAGGAAAAGAAGAGGAGAGAGAAGGCGAGAATGATAGGAGAGGGAAAAGAAGAGGCAATGTGGAATTTGAGTCTTTTTCATGGGAAGATCTGAGAGGAGATTTTTATCAAGTTTTAATTTATATGCCTCATGTAAATACAGCATATAGTTTGATGCTTTTAGTAACTGTGTAAATTTGTGCACATTGTGTTTTAGAACAATCCCATCCTTTCACAAAGGTTCTATGATTCATTTCTAGTTAATTTCTATGGTTCATTTCTACTTAATTTCTGCTTTTACTTCCAGCCTTCGCCACTGTTGCTTTCTGTAAGATTTCATTCACAGATTCACATGGTATGTAGTCTTCTGGTTGCAGGTCCATTCACTTAGCACAATGCTTACAAGTTTATTGCATTTGATTGTGTATGCCTACCTCACTTGGTTCATCTATTTTCCAAGTTCCTGGCTATTTTACTCCAGTTTCTGGCTAGTATGAACAATGTCACCACCTCCTGTTCATGCATAAAGTTTGAATGGCTGTTTAGCCATTTAAATATTTTTTATTGTGGATACCCAGATGTGTAACGTCAATGAGATGTGCTCATTATTCTTTAGAAAAATGTCATTGAGTTCATTGGATATACGGATGTGCGTATATTTTGTAGTAGATTTTAATTTGTAGTATATTTTAATTTGCTGGACTGTTTCATTAATCTACACTTGAGTTTAATTTGTCCTTGGTGTGGTACTAAACATGTATGTCTTTTCTTTGTGTGTGTGAATATATATTTGTGTTCATGTATATGGATACAGATACATACCGTGACACATGTGGAAAGCAGGGCAACCTTAGATGTCCATCCTCATCTTCCACCTTATTTGAAACCTAGCCTTTCCTATTGTTTACTACTGCATATTACAGAATATCTAGTCAGAAATCTAGTTATTATATTGTCTCCATCTCCCATGTCCTTGTAGGCTCTCTGGGATTACAGACTCTGAGCAACTGAATCCAGCTTTCATATGGGTTCTGAGAATATGAGCTTGGGTTGTCAAACTTAAATAGAAAATGCCTTTGCATACTGATTCATCTCCCTAGACCCTCTATCCTTATAATTCTAACAATTAGTAGTTTGTGCAGGTATGTCCTTTATTGTTGGAACTTGCTAATTTATCTGTAAGTTTTCTGGGGCATAGATGTCACAGGTTTTCATCTTTCATTGTGGAATATTGATATAACCTTAGCCTTATCTCAGCATAGAGCTTCTGTATTTTGTCTCAGCCTATGTGTTCACTGTTATCCATGGTCATATCTTAGCCTCTGGTTTTCAAGTCCTTTCCTGTTCATATACATACTGCACAGGGCTTTGAATTGATCTCTACATTCATTTTTGAGTTAGCATTCTTCATTCAAGTTTTGCTATTCCAAATCCTAACCTACGTTTGTTCCTTTTACTATTGACCTTCATTATTACACCCTAAGGACATAAATTTTGCCATTGAAGATTACAGAAAGTAGAGTATTATGTGTAATTAAAAACTTGAATGCTGTTCAAAAAGTCTATACCATTGGCATTTATATGAATGGATACATAATAAAATAAAACGTGTACTCATGTTTGGACTATGATAAAGTGAACAGAATTAGGTGTTCTTGAAATATTTCATTAGTCATTTTGATATCTCTGCCTATGGTGCCTTGTTTTAAGACTGGGTTCTTCCCTGGAGAAAAAAATTGTTATGTTCCTGGGCACCACTCCTATGTGCACACAACCTGTCCATCTGTCAACAATTGTCCTTACATGTGTAGCTAAACCCAAAGCAGGCAAAGTAATGGGGCAAGCAAGGAGTTTCAGCTATCAGTGCTGCAGACTGCCTGCTGTAAATTCATTCTTTCTAAACAAAGCTGACTTTATTCAGATTTGTACTGTATAAGAAAGGAACATTGCGTTCCACACCTGACTCTTAACTCCAGGAAGTTTGTAACAAAGTAAAAGTCTGAAATTCTTCCTTCATCTATTGAAAGCAAGAAGCTGAAGGTGCTTGGGTCCTTTCTGTGGCGAGAAACAGAAATCAGAGCAGCAGAGAAGGCAGCATAGAGCCCTGGCATTTTTAAGCAGCTAAATTAATGGATTTTGAAACTGGTGCTTCAAGAAGTATTGATATGAGATACACTAAAATGTATCTTCCTGTTCATGCCTCTTGAATTCACATTCTCTGTTACCTGAAGCACAAGTCCTCATAAATGTCAAAGTTCTAATGAGAAGAACAAACTCTGTTCATCTCTGTTGATAACCAAATGGAAGGATACAAGTCCTTGCTCTTATTTTCAGTCTCACTGTAAAGTGAGCAGTTCCTAAGATCATTATAGTTTTCCTTTTTGGAAGCCAGCGCTAGTGACAGTGTTTGGACCTTGCAGTCAATGTAGACCACAGTGGCTGCCTGTTAAGGAAATAATTTAAGATTATAACTAACAATGGATCACCTAGACTTTGAAATTTATGCTTTCAAATGTCAGAGACTATAGGAAGAGACGTACTGTGAAGATCTGAGTGGATTATATAGGAAAGAGGGAGTTGGTGATTGGAAACTATAAAACATGTTACTGGCAGGGCACAGTTCTGCAGACTAGGGACCCTGTGAACCGAACTCCCACAGGAGTCCACAGAAATCAGTCAGAGACATGTATGAAAATTTATAGCAAGAATTGTTTCAAAACTGTAACCCATGGAAGCTCAAAAATTCAAACTCTTTCTTGGCAAATGTATATGAGTGTAGCAGCCTTTCGGGAGGTCAGGAGCTTCCTAGAGACATGTTCTGGGTCTACAGTGTTTCTGGATAAATGAATAGGAATTGCAGTACCCATTCATGGTCTTTTCTAAAACTTAGAATCATTTGCAATTTTTTGAAAAGCCACTCAGCTCTTCTCCAACTACTATATTTCCAGATGGTTGAAAATTTTAATAATTTAAGTATTAAATTTTGAATAATAAAGCTCAGTCTTTAAATGGTATAAGTTAATACTTTTGTTCTTTCTTAAAATCTTAGAAAAATCATTTCTTTAGGTCTAAACTAAAGCTATGCATTAGAGGCAGAGCTGTTCTCATCTTTCTGGAGTAGGAGGCAGTGTGGAACAGAAACTGTTAGTTTAATCCAAAGGGGATGAAGAAGAGAGGGTGGGGCACTGTCAGCTCTTTCAAACCCTTTTCCAAAGTATCTCATCAATACGTTTCAGGCAATAATTAAAAACCTTCCTCTGTGGCCTGATAAGATTCTGTGATTGGAGCAACAGTTGTGATTCATTATAAAAATGCTTTCATCAGTTATTTGAAGAGTCACTAAACAGAATCTTGCTTTGCTGAACGTGTTGATAAGAATCAGCTCCTTTCCACTGTCTGTTGTAGACAGAATTCTTAAAACCTTCATTCTTCATCTTTAGTTACAGAATTTTTCATAAGCTTTACTGACGTAGCTCTCTAATGTACAAGCTCATCATTCACAGGGGTAAGTGGTGACTGTGGGTTTGTTATCTGATTCTTCTGAGATAGTTTTCATCATTTTTGCTAAAATTTTATCAATAATCAGAGCTTCCCACTTTTGCATCATTTTCATGTCTGTCATATGGGACCTAGGGCAATCTTGTTAGCGAGTAATAGCTATGAAAAGGATCAGAGGAACTTTTGTTTGCATTTGATTCATAAGAAGTACTGGACAGGACTAAGCACCTGCTGGAAATCCTCTGATAATGATAATAGGGCCTTCAGGAGATTTCACAAGTGATATCCAGAGGATTGCATGGAAGTTTTTGTATTGGGGACTACATTTTCCCTTCTTGGTCTTATACCACATTGTCTATAGAATCTGAGAAGAGACCTATTATCTTGTCTAGGACCATTATGTAGGGCTAGTGAAAAAGAGAGTACACATCTTCTGAGACCAGTTCTAAAGTCTGTTGACTGCCACAATATCAATCCTCCAATTTCTCTACTTTATTAATAATCCACTGAGCATCTCAGTTTATAAAAGTTGTCAAACCTTTATTTTCCTAAGATGTTTACAAAGTTATGAGTTCAATTAAACTAATGTATCCATGTACAAAATCACCAGTCATTATCTTTGTCCCCAAATTATCTTTAAAATTCCACCTTACTTCTGGCTTTGATGTTTTGGGATTTAAAAAATTATTATATTTTCCATAGTATAGCTTTTCTGGATTTCAATGATCTCTTCAGAACGTGAAGGCCTTACTATAATTGATCTCTAAGGTCCAGCCCCAGAATTCTATTAATCTGTGTGTAATTTTCATTTGTTCTTTGAATAAGTGAATTCTCTCTGGCATTAGTATTTTATTGTGTTTCTTTTTCTGGGAATCAAAGCTTTCTTTGTGCAGGCTCAAATAATTTTAGGCATGAATGGTTCGACATATTTTTGGTCAGTATCCACTTCATTCCTAAATTAGATTGGTCTTAAGACTGACCCTGAGTAAAGTAGTTGTCGTCTTTTAGAATGCTAAAGAACCTGAATTGGAAGTCTCTGGGTTCACCTCTGTCTTTTATGTTAGTTAAAGCTCATCTGTCTTTTCTGATATTTCGGTTCCTAGATTTTTGAGTGCCTGGAATGCACAGCCTTCCCTTTTTTCTACCTCTCTCCATCTACCACTTGTCTGCATGCACTGAACTTACACCTGGACTAGCTAACTGATATTGTCTCAAGTTCTAGGGCCTGGAAATCTGTTGTGTCCTTAGAGGATCAGGCATTGTGCAGAGACCAGTCAACTGCCAAGATACTTCGAGTTATGTTGATCAGCTTGCACCAGTGAGATATGAACATAAACGAAGCACTTCTAGGAACAGGGCAGGAGTTGGTGGAGCAAGGACCTGTCAGACCTGACTTTTCTAATGTTACTATCATTGAGAGAGAGAGTTAAAGCTGACTCATTAGAGAAAAGAACTAAAAAGTAAAATCTGTGGGTCATTTTGAGATTTTATTAATATTAGGTATAGCATAAAATGCAAATGTTCAAAGTTTAGTTTGCTTGTAAAAAAAAGTCACTTTTGATACTTCTGTGGCCTAATTCCAACTGTAATTTATTTATTAAGCATCAAAATAACAATTATGTGTAGTTAAAGTTGTCACATAAATTTTATTCTAAGTTTATTGATTCTAATATTCAGTTTTGTTTGTACTACTAGTCTTCATATAATCTAGTCCTATACTTATGCAATGGGGATGTTATGACAGGTGTTAATGCTGAGATGAAATAGAGGATGGATGAATGATAGCGAATGTCTACCTGGGAGCTGCTCGATATGTGCAACAAGATCCTGAGAAGTATTATGGAGCACCAGGACTTGTTTTTTACACAACATTTTTATCATTTCTACATGTTCATCACAAAGTAAAGGAAATGTGAAGGAAAAGGAAGTTACGTTAAGTACACTTGAGTGTGTGTTGCCTTTGTGGGTTTTCCCAGACAACTACAGTAAAGTAGTTATCACAACAGTGTATTACAAAAAGGTTTTAGTTTCCCCATGCGTATAAAAGTTATGTTTCTGTTAAAGGGATATATTGTTGACTTTTGTTGCTGCAACCAATCATGACCAGGAATTTTAGAGAGTAAGGTCTTATTTTGATTCACAGTGTCAGGACTTAGTACATCTTAACACTGAAGGCATAGTGGTAGGAGTGGGAAGAGACTGGCAACACTGGATCAACACTCAGGACATTGATAGCAGACAGAAAGCAGGGTCAAGCTGTAAAACCTCAAGCTTGATCCCAGCAACTTATTTTCTCTATCAAATCTCTACCGACTCAGAGTTCTTGAACCTTGCAAATCAGCTGCAGAACAAGTTCTAACCACATGAGCCTATGGGGGGAGGGGCGGCAGGGGTGGGGTGGGGAGGGCTTTCACACTCAAACTCTGACAGCAGTAGTCTAACAAGTGTGTAATGCCATTACGTTTAGAAAAAAGTGCATATTTTAACTTAAAACATGTTTTATTGTCCCAAATAGAATACAATAATCTGAGTCTTCAGGGAGTCATAATCACTTTGGGTGGAGGAGCCTGCTTTGATGTGGATAATTGTTGACTGAATAGGATGGAAGCTGCTGCAGTCTGGGGCACTATTGCATTTCTTTAAAATAACGCAGCAAGGGAGGTTGCTGTATCGACTTAAGTGACAGATTTCCTTGCAGTTCTTTTATAGCATTTTGCCCACCGTAGAGCAACTCTTAAAATTACACTCAGCACTTTTAACTCCCGCTACTGCTGTATCAACTAAGTCAATGAAATGTTCTAAATGCTCTGACCTTCCAAAGTTGCTCATAGCATTTTCTCTAACTCCGCCTACCTCAGGAAATGAGTCCTTTTGTTCATCTTTAAAAGCAACACCTTATCTGTTAAAATTTATCCTGTAGTCTAATGATTCAGCCACATCTTCACACTTTCCATTTCCAATTCTGTTTAGGTTTGTGTTTCTACTTCATCAATAATTACTTCCTCCACTGAAATCTTGACATGCTCAAAGTCATCCACAGGAACTGAAATTAATTTCTGTTAAACTAACTACTGTTAATGCTGATATTTTGAACTTCTCCAGCAAATCACGAATATTCAGTTACATGAAGGATGGTGAATCATTTTTAGAAAGTTATCAGTTTCTTTGCCCTGATTCCTCATAGAAATTTTCATATATGGAAGTTATAGCTTTATAAATTTTGTATTCTGTTTTTACAAAGATAAAATTGGTGCTTGACAACTCATGACCACAGAATTTTAATAATGTGTTAGTAGAAGTATAGTTAACAGCCCACCTACTCTATAGGTTGAGTATGTGCATTTCAATCAGGAGTGATAGTTTGAGAAAAATCCCTTTTTCTTTTTCCTGAGTAGCAGTTCTTGAGAATGAGAATCAAAATTTATAAGTCATGCAGTAAACAAATACTATCTTCTAGGCTTCTTATGTCCTATTTGCAGAACATGGGCAAAATAAATTTATTATAACTCTTAAAGTTTTCAGAGTGGGACTTAAGCATTGACTTCAAATTAAGATTCTAGCTACTTTGGCTTTTTATGAACCTCAAAACAACCTTTGAATCTCTGAAACCTTAATTTTTCTGGCTATGAAACGCCCAGTTTCATATATACTAGAAATCTCCTGTTTAACATAGTCCATTTTGTTAGTTATTTTAGCTAGATTTGGATAGTTTGCTTCAGCTTCTATTTCAGCACTTTTTTTTCACCTTCAATTTTTATGCTATATACATGGCCTTCTTCTAGAAACTGCACAAACCAATCTCTGCTAGCTTGTTGGGATCATTTGGAGTTCTGCCCTCCAGCTGATCTCCCCTGCTAGAGATCTTTACTTTCCTTCTGATTTGAGTTACTGAAAACTGTGTCAAAATTGTTTACCAGCTCTGCTTCATGAGCACATGTTGCTCTGCCTGAGGATCAGAGGATAAGGTTTTCACCTGTTGGCCCACCTGACTATTGGGTATATAAGCCTCCATGGTGCTATTGAATAAAGGGCTTCTTACCAGTGACTAGAGGTCCGTGTCTCTGTCTCTCTGTCTGTGTGTCTTTGTGTATTTCAACTTCCAGCCCCTTGCCCAAAGCTCGCGAACTGTATGGTAGTGCATAGAGAGCAGACAGGCTCTGTGCGCTGCAATTAGAGGTCCCACCGAGATCAGGAACTAGGGAATGCTGAGAGGTGGCCCTCAGAAGGTGAGGGTGGATTGAGGCATGGGTTAATCCTGACTTCCTTTGCTCGGGTTTCGGTTCCAGGCCGTGCAGGCGTAGCAAGTGGAAGTCCAACTGAGAAAGAGGGGTAAGAGGACACAGTCATCCCCAGTAGGGGATGTAATGGGGAATTAAGATGGGGCACCCTCTGAAACAGGAGGTGGAAGGGTGAATTGAAGGCCTCGAAAAGATAGATTGTATACAGCTCAAAAAGATAAAATGTGTATGTTGATTGTGTTGTCCTTTGTGTTCTGGACTGGAGAAAGACCTTTGATCCTGGGAGCTCCTAAGAAAGGTATTTTGACTTTAAAGTATGGGCCTAAGGATTTGATGCTTTGGAAAAGAGGTTCTGATTTTGTCTCCACAGAGGATGAGAACCTGAGGATTTATTCAAGATTCATGTGGTTTGACTCACGGAGACCTCCTGAAATGTTGCAGTAAAATACCCCCAAGAATTCAGTGCCCCCGCTCAGCAGGAAGTAGCCAGACAGGTTGATGATGCCCAAATTCCCTAAAAAGATTGTTTAAGTGGAGCCTCTTCAGTGGTTCCGGAGCAGCAAGCCTGCTTTCCCGAGTTCTGCTCCACACCATGTACCAGTTTGGACCCAGAAAGAATGCAGCTGGGGCTAGAAGGCAGCTGGAGCAGAGCTTTGCTAGGCGGCTGTGGCAGAAAACACATTGCCTCGGCCCAGTTGGTGCCCAGCCTGGGGAACGCCGTGGCGGTGCCAGGAGCATCAGCAAATGCGGCAACAAGTGCTGGAGCTGAGACAAGCTAGAGCACAGACCCTGCTGGGCTGCCTGAGAAGTGGCAAGGAGAAGGCAGTGGTGGCTTCAGGCTCTGCATGCCCAAGAGTCTGCGGCATGAGCATATGGAATCACCTTTGGGGGAAAAGATATTCTTGGTTGTTTATTCAGAAACTGTGGCCTGAGCAACTGCTAAGATGACCATTCCAGTGTTGCATTGTTGGTTTGGGTACAAGTCATCATACCACTGCCAGTTACCAAAAAGACTAAGCAGACTGAGATGACCCTGTATCAAGAGAAATGAGATTTTAGAGTGACAGCTGTGGTGGTTGCTGGCATCGCCGTGTCTGCTGCTGCAGCCATGGTTGCAGGACTGTCAATGGCACAAACATCATTGGTGTTGGACATTGTGGATAAACTGGCGAGAAATCAATGATGATCTCCAGACTCAGAATGCCCTGAATGTCCAAATTAAATTTGGACTTTTGAATTTAAATCAACAGACTGCCCTATTGTAGGGGCAGGTGGACTTATGGCTTGTACAACAAATGTCTTGTTCACACTTTTATCATTCCATTTGTGTGACACCTGTTAATATTGCTAATGCCTCTTATGTGGTGAAACAGCTCAATGGTTACTTCAATAGCCTTTGGAATGTTGCAGTTAGCACACCAGATTGTCGATACTTTTGTGCCCCTGGTACCCCAGGTTTAGTTGCAAATACTGCAAAAACAATGAAGACTCCTCTGTAGACGGGCAACTTCTACAGAAGAGGGCCCGCCTAAGACAGGGAAGGGGCCTCCCAAAGACGGGTAAGGGTTTACTCTTCTGAGATGACCTAAGACAGGAGGGTCTTCTGTTTTATAAAAAAAAATTAGGGGGGAGATGTTGGGATCATTTGGAGTTCTGCCCTCCAGCTGATCTCCCCTGCTAGAGATCTTTACTTTCCTTCTGATTTGAGTTACTGAAAGCTGTGTCAAAATTTTTTACCAGCTCTGCTTCATGAGCACATGTTGCCTTGCCTTGAGGATCAGAGGATAAGGTTTTCACCTGTTGGCCCACCTGACTATTGGGTATATAAGCCTCCATGGTGCTATTGAATAAAGGGCTTCTTACCAGTGACTAGAGGTCTGTGTCTCTGTCTCTCTGTGTGTCTTTGTGTGTTTCAACCTCCAGCCCCTTGCCCGAAGCTTGCGAACTGTATGGTAGCGTATAGAGAGCAGACATGCGTTGTACGCTGCACTAGCTTTCAATTTTTCTCATACTATTTCCTCATCTCTCAGGCTTTACAGAATAGAAGAGAGTCAGTGCTTCTGGGTTAGTCTTCAGCTGAAGAGAACACTACTGCTGGTTTGATCTTCTGTCTAGGAGACCTCTAAAACTTTCCTACCAGTAACAAGCCTGTTCTGTCTTTGGGCTGTGTGTGTGTGTGTGCAATCACTGGAGTGGAAATTTCAGTTTCTTTCGAACTCTTCTAGTTCAGAAGATCACTATTTCAATAGATGAAGCCATCTGCCTGCCTCTGTTTTGTACACACTTTTCAATCTGAGACTGGTTGTTTCTAGTTTTCATCTAGAGTAAGAGCTTGTTGTGTCTCTTCCACTTGAATACTTGAAGGTTATTTTAGCATTTTTTAATATTTCCAACTTCAGTAGTGTTGTAACTTTGGAAATAAGAGAAGGAGATGGGTATTACCAGTCAGTGGGGCAGGCAGGGTACACACACACATTCACTGGTTGAGTTTACCATTTTTATATGGGCATGGCTTTTAGTACCCCAAGATAATTACAGTAATATCACCAAAGAAACAATAATTTAAAATAATAAAAAGCTTTCAAAATCATGAAATTTCCATGATGTGAGGCAGATAAAAAGTGAACACATGCTTTGGAGAAACTGACAGTGATGGATTTGTATGAGGAGAAGTTGATATGAATCTTCAGTTTGCAAAAAGAACAAACCTACAAAACTTTATAAGGGTTGGTGGCTCGCGCCTGTAATCCTAAAACTTGGGAGGGCAGGACTAGTGGATTGCTGCTATGTGTTTGAAGCTGCGCTGTGCTCCATGATGAATTCCAGACCTATTTCTGCTATACAGTATATTCTATGACAGCTTGGCTGCAGGGTGAGAGTATGTCTCAAAATAATAAAAAAGAAAAAATGGATGAATATTGATTTTTTCATACAGTTGGAGTGTTTTATTTTGTGGTATTGTTATCCTTATACAAACTACTATGTGCATGTCTGATAGGTTTTAGATAGTAAGAAATGAATATCAGTAGGCTTGGCCCACTGTTTCTAATCATTGGTTAGTGCAGGCTGGGAAGGATGTGGAGGTGCAACCTGAAGAACTATAGTTTGATCCACAAACCATTTGTTTTTCTCACAGGAGATGGTATAGTTTCATAACAACTACATTGACACATAAACTTCTCTTTAAAATCTTATTGCTATCAGTCTTTATATTTTTAATAGTCCATAACCTACTAGTCATCGTTTATCCATTGATCTGTAATTAATTAAGACTGGTGTCTATTTATAGAAAGTAAAACATAAGTTATTACATGGTGTTCTTCAGTGGGAAAATTGCCATTACATTCTTTGCTTACCTTTTTGCCTGTGAGCCATTGTATTTTTAAAAGTATTGATTTAGGACGCTGAAAGAATGTTTTATGTACTTGTCTCAAAACAAGTCTTGTGCTTTCCCTTGTCTATCAACCTCTTACAGAAACTGTAAGTTCAGAGATACTGATGAGGGTGAGGTGTCCCCAGTAGATAGACTCCATAGTCTCTGGTGATTTATTCATAAAATATTCTAGATTATCATAAACCTGTTCTGTGTTTTATTATTTCAAGTTACTTATGCAATGTTTGCTCACATTCCAATGGACCAGGACTCAGAGACTGGCCAGGAAGTGTACTGGGTTATAAATATCAAAGCCCATTCACACTGATCAACTTTGTTCAACTGGGTACCACAACTTTGGCAGACTGCATTACAGTTAGGGACCAAGTCTTCAGACACATCAGCCTGTGATGGACATTTTATATGCAAATAAGAACAGAAGGGTGTATTGATGACTTAGCATAGAAAGTAAAATATTTTCTGTGACAGTGAATCATGAAAATTCAGAGGGTATGTAATGATTTACTCTGTTGATTATACCATATTTTGTGTGACAGCAATAATTAGCATCACAGCCCCATTAGGTTTCTGACCATATAGATATCTATAAAAACACATCTGTCTTTTACAGCAGCTAGAGAGTGGAGTAGAACAGGATTGTGCTAGAGAGGATTACCTCTACAGTTTCTATGTCTTGGATGGCAGCATTAATATCTACAACGCCAAGGGATGTGGTATTTAGGACATGCAGGTGAATATTTCTTATCATAAGAGCCCTGTAACATGAGTTACAGAATTCAGACAGAAAGTCTCAGTTTCTGGGTAAATGACCACAGAAAAGATATAGGACTTCAGTGAATCCACTTTGCAATGAAATAGAACCAAATCTTACTCGTCTGAACTTCCCAGACCTTTCTCTAGTTGCATGACCTGTATGATTTTTCAGGTCTCAGGTAAAACATCAGTTTTGTATCTTCTAACTTCTGAATGTCTTAGTAATTCCCTTTCCTTGTTACAGTCACCCTGATAAATGTTTCCTACTAGCGAAGACTTGGAGGAAGATGCTTATTAAGTACTGGTGGATATGTGCAGGGTATGCCACAGTTCTTCCAAAGCACTTCTGGTCATAGTACTAGAAAAACTTGAGGACTGATGAATGATCATATATCCTACTACAGTGACTCATAAGCATCCAGTTACTACTGAAAGATCCAGAACATTTTACTGGTTCCTGTGAAAGAGAATTTTAATAGCTGAGCATATATTTATTTTCTAGGCATCTTAAACTCAGTCACTACCAGAGATCCATTAAGGCTAAGGTACTTTGGTTACAGTTCTGACTTATTGTGGTAATTGTACATGCTTGCCTCTGATGATTAAACCCTGTGCACTTGTCTCTAATCATCTGTAAAAAGAACTAGGGAGATACATTTCCCAGTTGCTTTTGCAACCACCATCTCAAGACTATAGGAAACAGTTACCAAAGAGGTTCTTAAGATATTGATTTTCCCTACATTAATTAATTTCCTTGTATAATGGTGAAGTGTATGTTCCCTGCATTAGCCTGAAAATTGACTCAAGTTGGCTAAGCAGTTGTATCTAGTAGTTTTATATGATTCTTACTTCTCTCGTACTCTTTCTTGAGTAGATCAGGAACTTGCATCCTGTTTTCATTGTCTATAGACTGCTATAGACCCATGATGTGAGATTCTCTTCTGTGTGCTGTGAATACCATTGGTTAATAAAGAACTGCTTTGAGCCTCTAGCAGAGCAGGGCAGAACAGAGGTAGGCAGGAAAAACTAAACTGAATGCCGGGAGAAAGAAGGCAGAGTCAGAGAGAAGCCATGGAGCCTCCGCAGGAGACAGACATGCTAAAACTTTGCTGGTAGGCCACAACCTCGTGGTGATGCACAGATAAATGGAGATGGGTTAGAATAAGATGTAAGAGTTAGCAAATAAGAATCTAGAGCTAATGGGCCAAGCAGTGATTTAATTAATAGTTTCTGTGTGATTACTTCAGGCCTAAGCAGCCAGGAACTAACTAGTGGCCTCCTCCTTACAACAGACTGATGCCAACTAAAATCCACTTAAAACCTGAAAAAACTTAAAAAAAAATCCTAGACACAAAAGAAAAGAGTTAAGCATGGTTTAGTAGCTGCATTTTCTTGGTTGGGCTCTGTTTGCTAGAAGCAAGCAGAGGCATGGCTCTTTTAAGAGAGGTTTTCCTGATTCAAAAGTAGCAGAAAAAAAGCTGCTGCTTTGAAACAGTGCTTCCTGGCTGTGGGCATTGCTGCCAGCATGAACACTGGCTCTTTCAAGAGGCCTAGCATTTAAATGGGGTTTGTAAGCAGTGCGTTACAAACTGCTTAATAACTCGACATAGACCCACTGATACTTGGAACTGGAGCATTGTGCATGGCTCAGAGGCAGAGAACGGACCTCCTCTATCATGTTGGTCTGGGCGGAACAAGCAGGTAGTGCCATATTTCCCCTAGTAATGGTGTCGCTTAAGTTCATAAGAAGGGCTTAACATTTTAAGAAGTTCTTCCGGTCAGAAAATAATTACAAGTACACAATACAGACAAATTCAGATGAAAAAGACCTCTAAATGAGACACAGTATGTTCTTAAAAATATATGTAAGCTTGGGAGAGAGAAAAAAAGAATATAGGCAGTTATAAAAAGAAGTAAATGGTTTAGAAAAAAAGGTAAAATCTTTAAAGAGACAGAGTAAAAATTAATATAATAAAATAAATAAGCCCCATAAAGATGCAAAAGTCAGGGAGTCTGGATTATGTATATTATTCTGTCTTCTTTGAATTTTTTGATTGTGAAGGAGCTAAGTACAGAGAAACATTTCATTGTACAGGCTGCTAAGCTAAACCTACGTAAAGATATCTTGACTTTAAAATTTCAGTCTAAGGATATGTTGCTTTGTAAAAGAGGTTCTTCTTTTGTTTCCACAGAGAATGTAAACCTATGGATTGCTGCCAGACTAATATGGCTTGATGCACCAAGACCCCCCTGAAAGGGTGCTGTGAACATCTCCCCAAAAATTACTTTGCCCAACTGCTGACTGAGATGAACCTAGCACACAGGATACACTATGAAAGACCTGATTAATAGAGCCCCAATCAGCAGGAAGCAGTTTGGAGAAAGTATGCCCTATTTCCCAAATATTGTTTATAAATGTTTGTTTGTATTTAAAGGGGGATGTTCTATAGAGATTTGCATTGATATGGATCTTTGTTTATTGATACAAATTTAAGGTTCATTTTGTTATATAATGTATATGTATTTCTGATCTTGATTAAGGTGTGTTTGTGCAGCCCATTTAAAAGTGCAATGTATAATTAAGAAATATATGTTAATAATCATCTATAATAGTCAAGTTTGTAGTCATGTTAGTTAGATTTTCTAGATGTACAGAGATATATTGCATATGAATAGGTATTCTTCAAATCTTTTAGAGATCTTCAGAATATAGCATTTAAAATGTTTAAGAACTTAGGACTTTTCATGACAATGAGACATATCTGCTCCTGGCAGCACCAAATGCTTCAAGAGAATGATGGGCAACAAAGAGGCACCTCATGGAACTGCTCTTGCCTGGACTGCTTGTGGTATGCATGCAGGACCCACAGGAAAATGCTGAACTTGCCTAAAGGTGCAACAATCCTTCAGGGTTCCTGCTTCGTGAAAAAGTCTGCCAGACATTCTGCAGGATACAGAAAAAAATGACTGATAAATTGCCAACATAGGTAGAACTGTCTTTAAAATTTCCTACTTCGTGGAAAAGTCTGTTGGATACTATAGGCCTGTAGACTGAAGATGGATACCGCAACAGTACAGAAGAACTTTGGGTGACTGTTCAGGTAGCAAGATGTCTCTGTCATTTCTATAGTTTTGGAAGTTGCTTACAATGTATTCCCTGTTTACTTAGGTAATATTATATCCTTCTGGGGTCTTTGATGGAGTTGAAGAATAGACAGTAATAATAGATATAAATATTGTAACTATTCTTGCTTGATACCTGTTTTGTTATATGTAATTTTACTATGTTAAAGTTAAAGCCTTCCTTTTTATTTAAGCAGAAAGGGGAGGTGATATGGAATTCCCCTCTGTATGCTGTGAATACCATTGGCTAATAAAGAAACTGCTTTGAGCCCCTAGCAGAGCAGGACAGAACAGAGGTAGGTGGGGAAAACTAAACTGAATGCTGGGAGGAAGAAGGCAGAGTTAGAGAGTAGCCATGGAGCCTCTGTAGGAGGCAGACATGCTGAAACTTTGCTGGTAGGCCATGACCTTGTGGTGATGAACAGATTAATGGAGATGAGTTAAACTAAGATGTAAGAGTTAGCAAATAAAAAGCTAGAGCTAATGGGCCAAGCAGTGATTTAATTAATACAGTTTCTGTGTGATTATTTCAGTTCTGGGAAGCTGGGATGAACAAGTGGTCCTCCATGTAACAGAGCCATACTTAAATTTTTTCTCAACATTTTTAGGTATTTTGTAATTGGAAAAATCTTTGATTATATACCAGGTTATAAATGGGTACTATTTTTATGAGTTAAGATCACAGAAATGGGAGTGGCTCATGAGACCCACCTCCTAACTGAGGACATCGTGATGATGCAGCTTTCTTAAGAATGAAGCCCTAGTAGATGACAAACTCCGGTGGATGATCTCACACTCATGAGTACCGGTCAGTATAAAATGGACTCAGTCAGTGAGTTGCTTTTAAAGGAAGATTTAACACTGGGAGAGAGGTGGGGATAGATATAGGGAAAGAATGTGTGAATATGATCAAAATACTTTGTATGAAATTTTCTGATTTATTGAAAGTATTATATTAAAACAATTACTGTTTATACATGTGTATTTGATCTGTATAGTTCAATATTGTATATTCCTCTTGACTACAGGACTTTGCTATGATTTATTTATTAACTATTTCCTCTTGTCATATTATTATTAGTTTAAAGTTTTTAGCATATTCAATGAAAGTAGCTATTCTTCTTCATTTATTTCATGATTATAAAAGTAATTTTAGTTCTGCCTTGTAGTCTAGTGAATTTTTAAGTACTTTTTACCATACTTGTCTTTTCAATATCTTAGTGTTAAATATTATCTATTCTTTTTGCTTGCCTTCACCACTCCTTGTTGTTACATTTTAAAAAATTGAATCAATGTCTCATTGTCTCTGTATAGTATACAATATTCATTTGATAAATTTCATATTGAATGAATTCCTGAACCAATGATTATTTCTACTGATTTCCCATCACATGTTTGGTACCTCTATTATTTTTTATTTCTGTATCACCAATCAATAGTGAATTTATTGGATGAATTAAAATATCCTCTGCTTATTATTTTACATTATCAGCATTCCAGAAGTCTAAGGACAGAGTCTAATAAACTTCTAATTAATAGATTATTCAAGGTGGAGAAATTTTGCATTCTCTTTAAAGGTTAAGTGGTAGAGCTCAACTCTTTGCAGAAGGGACCATTCCTAACTTCTTTTAAAGATCTCAGCTGATGACTGCATACCTATTAAAGATAAACTTAAGATAAACTGATTAAAAACTTATTTATATTCCCAGTGGTCCTACAACTTTGTTATATTATGTATCGCAATATCTGAATTGCCACTTATCATTTTTCTGGATATATACCCATGAGGAGAGAAAGAGACACAGAGAGTGGAGGACCTGAGAGTCATTTTAGAACCTTATGTCAAGGGTATAGTGTGAATTATCTCTATTGGAAGAGTGAATTTATCAAATAACATAGTTTCTCCAATTCTCTTTCCACCCTCTCTCTCTCTGCCTATTCTTTTTCTCTAATTCTTTCTTATTATTTTTAAATTTTGAGATAGTGTTCCATTATGTCACACAGACTTGAACCCATGAGCCCTCTGCCTTAGCCTTCCAAGTGCTGGATAGTACACATATGTATTACCAATGGCTGCTTCTTCCTTGAAAAAAATTCCTTCTTTTAAGACTGTGTGTCACAGTGTAGCCCAGGCTGGCCTGAAACTCACCATGTATTCCAGACCAGCCTTGAACTTGTGATAATCCTTCTGTCTCACTCTCCCACGTATATTTATGGGCATGAGTCATCATGGTCAAACTCTAGAAAAGAAGTTTTTCTAAGCAAACATTTAATTTAGAATAATTTTAGAATCAAGAAAAACTAAATACCAAGGGAATAAAAAAAGTTCCTATATGCTAGTCACCTCATTAACCTTAAAGTTAACACTTAAGTTAACTGTGATATTGCCATCAAACACCAATGACATTTTACCTTAATTCTAGATTTCACAATTTTCCATTGTTGTCCTTTCCCTGTTTAGAGAACCAATTAAGAGTACCAGGTTTCATTTGGTCTTAATGAAGATGTTGTAAACTAAATTTGATAGATTCAGTTACATTTTGTCTGATAGCTTTAAAGCATATTGCAATTGTGTCTAGGATATGCAGGTGTGAAACAGCATTTGGGGTTCTGAACAGCATCACACTTAAGGAAACATTTTCTCTTGGTGGCTTTGACACTGTGAAGTGCATTCAAATAAAAGAAAATTAGCAGCATTAGATCATTGATGAAATGCTCAGCTGTGTATTATGATGACTGAGAATTTGTCACTAACACAGAAATCAAGATAGGTCATTGTGACCAGCACTGAAAGTTTCAAGACAGTTGAGCATTCAACATCCCACAGAGCTGTTCTCTCTAAACTGGTTTCTTTTGTTACTAGACACACATACTCTGTAAAGTTGGACATTTGAATAAGTGGCAAGGGAGCATATTATCTTTCTAGTGGACTGGATAGTCACTAAGGAAACAAATTCCTGTTATAGGCCAATAGATAAATCATGAAAGATACTCTTATACTCTTCACAGAGATGTTGCCTTAATTCTTAAATATTATGTTGTGTACACTGGAGACTTTTGTGTCCTCAGTAGGCAGGAGAGTCAGGACTTTTTAATACTTGTCAAATAAATACAAGCTTTAGAAATAATCTGAAAAGTAGTACCTGTTTCTTGACAATAATTCCTCAGCCAGGGCACTCATGTTTGGGATTTAGAAGTTATTTCAATGCCCTTTTTATCCCCTGAGTCAGCTGTGCAGATTTCACTTCCAAGCTGCCTGTCACAGCTTCCCAGTTATAGTATAGGAAATTCAAATTATACTTTTGACCTTATCTTGTTTCCCTTCCATCTGCTGCTGGCTTCAGTTTTCTCCTCAGCAACAAGGGAATTATCATTTTGCTCCATCTCTTTATTTTTTAAAAAATTTATAATTTATAATAAAGGTAGAGTTGCATTTGAGATTCCTTGGAAGGAAGTACTGCAAGCACTCAGATATGTTACATATACCTGCTACTTAGAGTGTATGGTGAGGACACCTTTGTTCCTTTCTCTGGTTTAACTGAATTTCAATTGTCTACTTCCTTATCCCCCTTTTCATATGTAACAGGAAACAGAAGAGCTTTGACAACTGGTAGTCAAGACTGTAAGACAGAGGTGGGACTGCTTCGTGCTCTCTGCTTTCTGTTTTTCACAGTTGTAACTTTCTCCTCTTTTTATTTCCCATTTTGCTATTTTATAGAAAAAAAAACTGGTTCAGTGTGAGACCCTATCTCAAATTTTGTGGTGGAAAGCCAAAGAGGAGGACACCTGATGTCCACAGATGTCTTCTCCACAAGCATGCATGGGTAAGCACAAAATGGAATGTATCCACCTCTCTCACACACATATATACACACATAATTGGGTTTAGCAGAATCATAAATGTGTCTCCTCGCATTCCTAGGAGGTAGAAACCCTATACCAGCAAATTTATTGTTATGGAAACAAGAAGCATAAATCATGAGTGTGTTACTGCAAGTGGCATGTGGACAAGGCACTCCTCTAAATTTGAAACTCCAACTTCTCTGATCTATATGTCAGGGACAGAACAGAAAATAGTACTTATTTTATGCAGAAGTGAAAGTCCAAAGAGACTGAAACTTTCTGAAACTAGTACAGTCAGCAAACCCTAGAAGGAAGGTTCAAACTGATTACATTTGTTTTCAGATGACACCACTCAATAGGGATTGCAGAGGTCACCAGGGTCACCAGAAAATTCATTTATTTGTGTTATCTGATATAAGGAAAACTTACCAGGGTCAAGAAACATTAAATTTTGTAGCATCAAAATTTAGAAAATGGCTTGACACCCAATAGTCCTCTCATAAATATTTAATAAATGAGTGATTTAGGCAAATAGCTCAGGTGAGTTAGCTGCCCTGGAAAATCTTTCTTATTAATTTTGCTGTGTGTTTATTGATTATGAAAGCACTGTTTGAATACAATCATTTGGTAAAGATCTCAGATTTAGTCACACAGGATTTGATTACTTAGTGTAAAACACACACACAAAACAGGAGCCATTTTGATGTGTTCAGTTTGGAAATAAAGTCTGTCTTGATTCACTTATTCCACATAATATTTATAAGTTACAAATCACTTTGTACTCCATAAATGTATACAATTATAAATTGATAATTTGCTCATAATAATGTAATAATAATATAACTCATAACAAAGAGTTATGAGGCAGAGAAAGAGATAAAGATAAACTCATAGTTTTCACAGCAATAAAAAGTTCATCAAAAGGAGACTGAAGAGATGACTCGGTGGGTAAGATCACTCACTGCTCTTGCAGATGATCTGGGTAGAATTTCTCATATCCATCGAAGGCTCACAATCTTCTGTAACACTTATTTAAGGGATCTGATGCTATATTCTAACCTCCATCGTCACCAGGCACCCATTTAATGCATATAAATGCACACAAACAAAACAATCATACATACTTTAAAAACCTAAGAATAAATACAAAAACATAGTTAAACTTTTTATACAAATCCAATCTGCAATCCTTTATTTAAGTTTCATCACTGGCTCAGTTATTATTCTGGGTTGATTTTATTCAAATACAACCCAATGGCTAGAATTTTCCATATTTAACCAGTTCTCCTGGAGCTGGATTTATTATAGAACTCTGAATTGGGGACAGAACTCTTTTACTTTAATTTGAGTTAAGTGAGTGTAAATATTTAAGTAACCATATTGAGAGTCTTTCCTACTTGTACTTATTTCATTACGTCTGATACCATTTAAGATTTTTTCACTATAACGTACAAACGTGCAGACCCTAGGGAATATTCACAAAGAACAGTTTTAACCTGTTCACAGACTCATGGGCATTTCTTTCTTTGATAGTATGAAGGTAATTTGTTTAATTATAAAAATAATTCAGAATAAAATCAACAAGTGTGAATTCATGACACTAAGGATACTATGGGGTAAATCATAAAGAAAAATTATATATATTTATCAATGTGATATTTTAATTCAAGATATGTTTATTTTTCTAATGAAAATATGAACCAACACTAAAACTTTCAGTATAAATACAGATGTAGAAAGGGATTGAAGCAGTGAAGAACAGGGTGTTCCAACAGACAGGCATCCTGCAGCACTGTGATAACACCATGACACCAGGTAGTAGAAATCTATATTCTCAGATACCAAGAAAGTAGAAAAGCAAATCTATCTATGTCTTTAATTTTGGAATTGGGATTCCCACAAAAATGAAACATAAGAGGACAAGACTTCTTTTAGCTTGGACAAAATTTTGGTTTATTCATATTCACATCCCTTTTTCTGTTGGGTGTAACTTGTCACCCTGTGTTTGAACAAGAGGCGCATTACTGGTTCAATCTATCTTATGCCACTTCTGCTAGTACATGCCGTAGACAGACTTAACCAGAGGCATATCTTGGAATGTTGTGATCTTCTTTTGTACATAAGGAGCAATAAACTGAATCCCAATAGAAAAGAAAAGAGATGCTTCTGAAACAGCACGGCGGGTCTCACCATGCTCTTACAATGAATGCCTTTCTTGGGCTATGGATAAGGAGGCATTTGCAGCCCTCCATTCTAAGCTATCATACTCTCTTGGAATTTTCTTTGAAGTATAAAACAAAGTAACTTTTGAAAATATCGACTTTAAAGGGATGATAGATTATATGAGAATGACCAGTGTGATGAGAGAAATACTTCCTTTTATCGTGTAGTTTTCCATTGTGCTATATGGGATTAGGAAAAAGATTCAATGGTATTTTATTTCTTCTCTTCTTTTCACAAGGACCAGCAAAGAAATTATGGACAATTAATGCAAAATTGGATTTTATACTCCCAAATTAATCGCTAAACTACTAGTAAAGGTAACTGAAATTCAATATTTGTCAAGTAATTTAAGTTATTGAGGAACATGAGTAGTATCAATACTGACATCAAGTGTTAAAAAACTGATGACTAACAATTTATTTCTAGAACTATATAGGCAGTCGTTGTGGACCAAGTGACAGAAGAAAATCTATGGATGCACCTTGACATTAGGCAGAAACTGTAAAGTCATGGAAACAGATGCAAAAATGAGCAACCTATATATATTGTATTTGAGTCTGACACTGTATAGTCATAGAAAGGAGTTGAACATTAGCATTCCCAGGTGACGTATTAAAAGGAGGCAGAGACTCTGGGTCAACTAAAGAAATGAGTGAACATCTCTTCCTGCCTGGACTTTTGATAACAGGCTGCCTGAGCTGTGGTGTTAAAGTGTTTACCAATAAGTGAATAATAAAAAATTGCTGAGACCATCCATAGGGCAGTGTCCCAGAGTGCTGCTAATGCAGTATTTGTAGTATTGATCTTCTGGCCTGCTTTCTTCTGAGTGCACTTACTTGTAATATCTTGTGTCATGCTCATATGGCTGAATCCTGGTACCTAATTAACTGATATTTCTTAACAGGAAATTTGAGTATAAACTGTATCATGAGTGAGTTTTGAAGGAGTAGAAACTATGGGAAGCTCAACAAAAATGAACCAGAACATGGTTGCTGCTGTATCTTCTGAGAACAAATGTGTTCTGCATAAGGAAGTGTGGTAAAACAAAAAGATCCTGAAAGGTAGAAGGGGTAGCAGCAAGGGAAACTTCTGACTTCTTGGCTTTCATTAGCACATCACTATACTGTAGCCCTTAAAACAGTGGTTTTCAACTGTGGGTCTCAATCCCTTTAAAGATTGCATATTAGTATTCTGCATATTGGAGAGTCACATTATAATTAATAACAGTAGTAAAATTATAGCTATGAAGTAGCAATAATAATTTATGGTTGGGGGTTTGCCACAACATGAGGAACTATACTAAAGGCTTACAGTATTAGGTCAGTTGAAAACCACTGCCTTAAAATATCATCTGTGAACAGTAGGTAAGTTCCAATTAGGGCTAAAAAGGGGCATTACTGTTAAGTTTTGTAGCTTGGACTCTTGGGTGAGAGCATCTAAATTTTCTTAAGGAATGTGTACATCAAGAACAAGAGACAAGAATGAGGAGGACCAGCAGAGAATTAAAGGAGCACAGGATTTGACCCTGTAGACTTGCTTTTCTAAACTCTGTGGTTCTGCATTTCCTCACTGGACAGTGACTGCTTCTGGTTTCCACAATGTTGCACACATGGCGTGTGGCTCCATTTGCTTCCTGATGTTGCAGTTCAGGTCCTCATGTATATGGTGCGATCTGGTTGAGCATATGAGCTAAGGAGCTATACAGTAGTTCTTATTCTGCTAGGCATTAGCCTCAAGCAAATTGTGCAAATTTGCTGTGCTTATATTCTCTTTCATGTGAAATGTGGTTAACAAAAACACTTAGCTTATAGGTCATACATCATTAGGGAGCACAGAAGAGTGCTCGCAAATTACAAACATGATTGATGCATTAGCAAATATTATTGCTGATTGACTGAACCTTCTATATGTCTGACATTTCATAATGTTTGTCTCAAACTATAAAATTTTCTACTACAACTTTATCAACTGCCACTTATTGCTGGGCATATTCATTCATCCATGCAATGAATAAGTTCTTTAAAAGTACATACAATATGTCAAATGCCTTAAATCTGGTATTGTTTAGTTACTCTCAGAAGCTTTGTGCCACTATTGCACAAGTGCATTTTTCAGGTTGGTCTTCATTGCAGATCAAAGGGTTCATAGCTGGGTTGGGTTTTATCTTTCTCTTTTTGTAGCATACAGAATAGTTTATAGTACTATGAACACTAGTCAGTAGGGGTTAAAACTCTAGGTATGCACCAACTTGACTTTCCCATGTTGAATGAGGTATTATCTTTAGTAATAGGACCTTGTCGTCAGTTTGTGAACAGCAGCCAATAACCTTAGCAATAGCCTGAGTTGTTTGGGGGTTCTTATGGGAACTCCTTAGCAAAGAATTTGATTACATGTAACACAGTCCCAGTATCGAGAGATTCATTTGGTGAAGAGATGTCCAGTTGGGGCTCTGTTTTGCCCATAATTGACAATTTTATTTAAAAGCCCTTTATATACACACATATATTTTAGGAAGCTTCTACTCTATGACCCTCAAATTGCCTGTAGTTTTACCTGTCCCTCACCATATTCCCTTCCTCACTCCCTTCTTCCTTCATCCTCCCCATTTGATTCTCTCATTCTTGCTCCTCCTCTCTCCCCATCCAGCCATAACTGTCCATTCTATTTCATTTTCCTAGGGAGATCCATTCCCACCTCCAGCCCCTTCATTATACCTAACCTCTGGCTATGAGGATTATAGCTTACTTAACAAAGACTTAATAGCTAACATCCACATATAAGTGAATAGATACTATATTTGTCTTTATGAGTCTGGGTTACCTCACCAAGGTGATTTTATTTAGCTCCATCTATTTATATGTGAATTTCATGATTTCATGTTTTTAATGGCTAAAGAATATCGTGGAGAAATTCTTTGCTATACTATCGAACTCAGACTTTATTCTTCTGACTATGAGTAGCTCAAAAGATATAAATGGCAAAGTTCCATGGTAATAGTTGGCCTGCTAAAGGGCGTTTTAGAATTGGGTAAGGCCAGTGAGGGAAGAAGGTAATCTCCGCCATCTGGGACAAACCTGACAGTGACATAACTTGTGGAAGCTGGAGTGGAACTCAGGATAAGGAGATGGATTGGAGAAAGACTAGGGAATCAGCTTTGCAACTTCTCTGTTTCTTATTTTGTGTCCATTGCTTCTTCTGAGTTCTCTGTAAGGCTGGACAAGGGGTGCGACCGCACCTTCAGTATGCCTCTGGTAATGTTTTCTGCAAACCTTGTCCTGTAAGCCGACCCTTTTGTGGCTGTGTGGGCAAATTCTGCATACTCACATGAGTATGGGTTAAAATGATACTTCTCAAAAACAGTACCCAATAAATGCATTCCATTATTCAGATGACTTTCTTTTGGGATGGTATTCTATCTAGCATTATCAACTGAAACAACCCATGGTCACTGTAGGGTAGGCCTAAAAACGTTGGTCTACAGTGTTGTTCAGGTCTTTCTGGTTTTTGCTTAATTTAAGCTCATGCATACTGTATATGCCCTGTTTGCATCTGAGCTAGTATCCCCGATAACAGTCTACACTAACATCAATGATTAGTAAACATGTGTGTTTTAAAGAATCTCACTGAATAGACTTTATCTTTAGTCACCATGATTCAGAAAATGAAGGATGGAGCTCTGGTGTAGGAGGTCCTGCTGTTTATGTGTTGCTTTCAGTGGTTAATCAATAAAGAAACTGCTTGGCCTGATAGGGCAAAACTTAGGGAAGAAAGGCGGAATCAGAGAACCGCCATGGAGCTGCCAGAATCAGACATGCTGAATCTTTCCCAGTAAGCCACAACCTCGTGGTGATATACAGATTAATAGAAATGGGTTAATTCAATTAATACAATTTCTGTGTGGTTATTTTGGGGGCTAAGCTAGCTGGGTGGCCAGGAAGAACAAAGGGGCCCTCCTTGCAACAGAGCTAGTTATTTTATGTTTAATATGTGATATAGGTGAATCTGAAAGAAATAACTAGATAATTATATATCTCTGGTCCCTATCAAATACCTTAATTTTTCTAAATTTAGTTATTTGAAACTTCCCTTATATCTGCAATAGAAGTTGAGATAACACTGTCATAGAAAACATTGAATAAAATTATCAGTATATGCATTCCTTTCACTATTTTTATAAGGTACATGCAATTGAAAATAATCTGGGTATGAAACTTGTTAATAAAATGCTCAGTGGGAGGTCCTGCTTTGACAGACTCCCGACTCAGCTGGAGTGTCTGAGAAAGTAAAGATCTGACATTCTAGAAGGAACGAGGCTGTGTCTTCACATATAAAATGACTTCTTGATGCCTATCCTCCAGCAACCTCAGTAGAACTCTGAAATACAGCTTCCTCCAATACTGAGCGGATTTAAGAACTGAGTGAATAGCCACACACAGCAGGACACTCCACTCTATAGGACCTCCACAGTGGGACAAATCCCTGGGCCCCTCCCCCAACTCCCTCAGCTTTTCTAGCAAGCTAGCAGGGAATTTCCTGCAGGTAGGCTCCCCCAAAACCCAAACCCATATACTGGACCACCAAGCTACTAGCCACACCCTGCCTAAGAGCTGAGATCTTGCTATAATACTGAGGGGACCAAGAGAGATCACCAAGAGAGCCAACCAGGAAAGAAGACCAAGACAGCAGGCTTATAGAGACCTCGGAGATTTTCTGAGATAGATATTGACAGTACAGAGCAGACCCAGAAAAACTCTCAAACACTCAGAAGCCACTGCAAGGATTGGACCAAGACACAAAGAAAGACGCTGCTGACCTCATTTGAATGAATAGATGTGTAGGCATCCTTCAACAACCTAAAAAGCAACATGGTAATACCAGAACACAGTGGTTACACAACAGGAAGACTTGATCATCCTAATCCAGAAGAAGCAGAGAAAATGACTTTAAATGTAACTTTATGAAAATGATGGAGACCTTTAAAAAGTAAATGGAAAACTCCCTTAAAGAAATAGAGGAAAAGACAAACAAAAAATTGGAAGAAATTAATAAATTCCTCAAAGAAAAACAATCAAACAGGTGAAGCAAAGAATTCAAGATTTGAAGACTGAAACAGAGGTAATAAAGAAAACACAAACCAAGGGAATTCTGAGTATAGAAAATCTGGGTAAACAAACAGGAACTACAGAGACAAGTATGACCAACATAATATAAGAGATAGAAAAAAGAATCTCAGGTGCTGAAGATACTATAGAGGAAATAGACTCATTGGTCAGGGAAAACATTAAATCCAACAAATTCTTAACACAAAACATCTAGGAAATCTGGGACACCATGAGAAGACCAAGCATAAGAATAATAGGGGTAGAAGTGGGAGAAGAACTCCAGATTAAAGGCACAGAAAATATATTGAACAAAATCATAGAAGAAATCTTTCCCAACCTAAAGAAGGATATCTCTATGAAAGTACAAGAAGCTTAAAGAACACCAAGTAGACTGGATCAAAAAAAATCCCCTTGCCATATAATAATCAAAATGCAAAACATACAGAATAAAGAAAGAATAGTAAGAGCTGCAAGGGAAAAGGGTCAAGAAACTTATAAAGGTAAACCCATCAGAATTACACCTAACTTCTCAATGGAAACCATGAACGCTAGAAGGTCCTGAGATAATGTGCTGCAGACACTAAGAGACCACGGATGCAAGCCCAGATTACTCTACCTAGCAAATCTTTCAATCTCCATCGATAGAGAAAACAAGATATTCCACGACAAAAACAGATTTAAACAATATGTACCCACAAAACCAGCCCTATTAAAAGTACTAGAAGGAAAACCCCAACCTAAGGAAGCTAACTGCACCCACAAAACACAGGCATCTGATAATCCCCCACCAGCATAACCTGAAGAAGGACACTACTAATGAAAAATAACTGGAATTAACAACCACTGGCCATTAATGTCGCTTAATATCAATGCACTCAATTCACCTATAAAAAGACACAGGCTAAGAGAATGGATATAAAAAAAGAATCCAGCCTTCTGCTGGAAACACACCTCAACCAGAAAGACAGACACTACATCAGAGTAAAGGGTTGGGAAAACGTTTTCCAATCAAATCGACCTATGAAGCAAGCAGGTGAAGCTATCCTAATATCTAACAAAATTGATTTCAAACTAAAATCAGTCAGAAGAGATGGAGAAGGACACTTGATACTCACAGCAGGAACAATCCATCATGATGTAGTATCAATCCTGAACATCTATACCCCTAATACAAGAGTACCCACATATGTAAAAGAAACATTATTAAAACTTAAATCACACATCAAACCCCACACACTAATAGCAGGAGACTTTAACACTCCACTCTTGCCAATGGACAGGTCAACCAGACAGAAACTTAACAAAGAAATAAGAGAACTAACAGATGTTATGAATCAAATGGACTTAACAGACATCTATAGAACATTCCACCCAAACACAAAAGAATATACTTTCTTTTCAGTACCCCATGGAATCTTCTCTAAATTTGATCACCTACTCAGTAACAAAGCAAACCTCCACAGCTACAAAAAAGGGGCAGTAACCCCCTGTGTCTTATCAGATCATCATTGCCAAACTCTTTTTATGAGGCTATAATTACCGTGATACCAAAACTGCACAAAGACTCAACCAAGAAAGAGAATTAGAGACCAGTCTCACTCCTGAACATGGATGCAAAAATTCTCAATAAAATACTGGAAAACCAAATACAAGAACGCATGAAAAAAAATCATTCACCATGATCAAGTAGGCTTCATCCCAGAGATGAAGGGCTGGTTCAACATATGAAAATCTATCAATACAATCCATCATATAAATAAACTGAAAGAAAAAAAAACATATGATCATTTCATTAGATGCTGAAAAAACATTTGACATAATCCAATACCTCTTCATGATAAAGGTCTTGGAGAGATTAGGGATACAAGGATAATATCTAAATATAATAAAAGCAATATACAGCAAGCCAACAGCTAACATCAAATTAAATGGAGAGAAACTCAAAGCGATCCCACTAAAATCAGGAACAAGACAAGGCTGTCCACTCTCTCCATATCTCTTCAACATAGTTCTTGAAGTTTAGCAATAGCTATAATACAACACAAGGGTTCAAGGGGATTCAAATTGGAAAGAAATACGTCAAACTTTCACTATTTGTAGATAATATGATAGTGTACATAAGTGACCCCAAGAACTCTACCAGAGAACTCCTATAGATGATAAATATGCCTTTAGTGATGTGGCAGGATACAAGATCACCTTAAAAAAATTAGTAGCCCGCCTATACACAAAAAATAAAGAAGCTGAGAAATCAAAGAAATATCACCTTTCACAATAGCCACATATAATTTAAAAATACCTTGGGGTAACACTAACCAAAGAAGCTGAAGACCTATTTGATGAGAACTTTAAGTATTTGAAGAAAGAAATTGAAGAAGATACCAGAAAATGGAAAGATCTCCCATGCTCTTGGATAGGTAAGGTCAATGTAGTAAAATGCAATCCTACCAAAAGCAATCTATAGATTCAACGCAATTCCCATTAAAATCCCAACACAATTCTTCACAGATCTTGAAAGAACAATATTGAGAGATGGTCATATTTATGGGTATAAAATTAACAACTTTGGTGGCAGTTTGAAACTATGTTCATCAGAAAAATGATAGTAATAGCCTCTCTCTTGGGGCCTATGTTTTGTCTAGTCACAGATTCGTGGTCCTGTTGATTTTTATAGTCATGAGTCCTGTCTTATGCAAAAGTCTAAATACATTTATAAAGTGGTTGGTTACTCCCATAACATTTGTATAACTGTTACTCTGATTGGTATGTATGTCTTTCTCAGCCAGCCGTTACTATAGCTTGCAGGATTCCGATGATTAAGACTGTTGATTACCTTTTTCTCCCAGTAGTATGCATAACACCTTACAGTACTGATAACTAGCCAGTATGAATGAAGCTTCTAGGTCAGTATCAGCCTTATTGATCCCGGGTCTATGACTCAAGTATGTCTTGTATTTGTCAGTAGGGTCTTACCACCTAGAAGGTAATCAAGAACATTTGCTTGATTTGCCTGTAATATTTTGGGGCCTGCAGGATCCTACCTCTCAAAGAGGTAATCCATACCTGGTGCACTCTAATTGGGCATTTTTATTTGAAGACCTATGGTGTCTGGGAGAGGTGCTGTGCTCCTGCCATAAGGTAACTCTGACAAATATATAGCTATATCTCTATATGTATCTATATATTTCTATATCTAAGTCTTTATCAAAGTATATATCAAAGTATACCATTTATAGATATTATGATTGGTTTTAATGTAGAATTAAAATTAAAATCACCTGAGTAGGGGGCCTTACCTGAAGAACTGTCCTGTTTTAGTTGATGCAGGAAGATGAACCCTGAGTGTGTGGCACCTTCTGGTATCTGTTCAGATCAAAAGTCACAGCAGATGGAAAGTTACTCACCTTTTGCTTGAGTGGCTTTCTCTCTTGCTGCTGAGCTGATTTACCCTGCTCTGCAGTTTTTGCTGCTGTCATTTTCTTTACCGAAACCGAAAGAACATTTCCAGCTGTGGTGGTTTAAATAGGACTGGTTCCCATAGAGGCACGTGTTTGAATGCTTGACTCATAGAGAGTGACACTATTAGGAGGTTTGGCCTTGTTGGGGTAGGTGTGTCACTGTGAGGGTGGGCTTTGAGGTCTCCTACGCTCAAGTCCAGTGTGACATAGTATCCTTATGCTGCATATGGATCAAGATGTAGAATTCTCAGCTCCTTCTCCAGCACCATGTCTGCCTGCATGCTGCCATGCTTCTCCCCATGCTGATAATGGACTAAACTGAAATTGTAAACCAGGTCCAATTAAAAGCTTTTCTTTATAAGGGTTGCTGTGGTCATGGGTCTCTTTAGAGAAATAGAACCCTAACAAAGACACCAGGCTTCCATGGTGTACTAAGACCCTGCTGCTCTCCAGGACCTTTCTAAGTTTTGGGCTTCTGGTTGGAATTACTGATGCACACACCTTGTGGACTGAGCAGCTACAGGGTTGTAAGCCTCCCTAGTGAGAGATAGTTACCGTGGGGCCACGAAAATTTTGAAGACACACGGCCTCAAGGACCAAGCAACTACTTAGCCTCCCAGATGTAATTCAGCTATTTTAACATAAGTTGACCTAATAAATTTTTTATATATGTTTGTCCCATTAGTCCTGTTCCTCTAGAGAAGCCTGACCAATACAGTAGTAATAGGTTTCCATAAGACTTTCTCAAAGGTTTTTCGTGTTAGTTAACCATGCCCATATTTTCTCCTGTCTCTTGCCTTTCTATCCCCTGCAAAACTTAACTCCCTGTCTTCATTATTCCCCATTCACCCTTCATACCATCTGCACTCTATAAAACCTCCCTTGAATGAATTTCCCCAGGGCCCCTTTCTAGTTTGTTAGCTTCTATGGATACTCAGATTCTAGCATACATATCTAAACATTCAACACCTGCATCAACAAGTGAGAGAACATGTGGGATTTGTACTTCCGGGTCTGGCTTACCTCAGCACCATTACTTACCTGGAGACTGCATTTTTCTTTACAGACAACCAATATTCTATCAAATACATTGCAATATTTTCATTGTATATCACTTGTTGATAGATATCTAGGCTGCTTACATTTCCTGTCTGTTGAGAATAAGCAGCAATGAACATGGATGAACAAGTATCTCTGTAGCAGAATATAGAGTCCTTTGGGAATATGCCCGGGAGTGGGATAGCTGGGTTATACAGTGGTTGCATTCTTAGCTTGAAGAACGTACACATTGATTTTTATAGCAGTCACAGCACAAACTAAAATTACTCTCATGAACAATGAATAAACATTCATCTTTCTCCACATATACATCAATATTTTTATAAATTTAATCTTAGTCATTCGGAATGGTTCAAGATGAAATCTCAAAGGGGTTTCAATTCGCATTTCCTTGATAGAAAAGGATGATGAACATTTGAAAACACTTTTCTCAGCTACTGTGTCTGCTTGTTTTGTTTCTTTAGGATTTGGTTTAGTTCCAACTTCTGTCAGATATGTAGCTAGTGAGGATTTTCTCCCCAGTTCTACAGGCTTCTTCTTTATCCTGTTGATGGTATCCTTTGCTGTGCAAAAGTACTTTAGGCTTAGGAAGTCCCATTTGTCATTCGTTGGTCTTAATCCTTGTGCTCCCAAAGGCCTATTCAGAAAGTCTTCTCCTGTGCCTGTAAGTTGAAGCACATTCCCCACTGTCTTCTCCAACAGATTCAGGGTTTTAGGTCTTATGTTGAGGTCTGCTTTTCCCCCTCACACAATGCTTCCTGATCACAGATTCCCCTCCCTTCAGTTCTCACAGCCCCCTCACCTCTGCTCTCTCTGCCAGATCCACTCCTCTTCTGTTTCCTCTTCAGAAAAGATTAGACCCCCCCCCAAGAAATGACAGTCAAACAAGACAAAACAAGATACAGTATGATATGGCAAAAGCCCTTATATGAAGGCTGGACAAGGCAACACAATAGAGGAAGAGCCCAAGATCAGGGTGAGGAGTCAGAGATGGAGCTACTCCCATTGTTACGAGTCCACAAAAGCACCAAGCTAACAAACATGTATGCCAAAGACCTGGTCCTTGCTCATACAGGCCCCATTCTCATTGCTTTAGTCTCTCTGAGCTCATGTGAGCCCTTCTTAGTTGAGTCAATAGGCCATATTTTCCTGGTGTCTCCCATACCTGGTATCTCTGACTCCCACAATCTTTACTGCCCCTCTTCTTTGCGGTTCCCTGACCTACAAGGAAAGGGACCCAAGTGGACATCACCAACTTAGATTCTTTCTCCACGTAATGTCTTAACAGTGGGTCTCTGCACCGGCTCCCATCTGTTGTAGAAGGAAGCCTCTCTGATGGTGACTGGAAAAGGTACTGATCTATGAGTATAGCAGAATATCATTAGGAACCATTTACTTATCTGTCTGTCTATCTATCTATCTATCTATCTATCTATCTATCTATCTATCTATCTATCTATCTATCTACTTACTTACTTATGAGAGTGTGTTTAGGACTACTCTAGGTCTCTGGGTTATCCATTTTCTGGTTTCTGACCACCCAGTCAATGTAGGGCAGGAGCTCACTCTTATGATGTAGATCTCAATTTAAAACAAACTTTGGTCGACCATTTCCATGAGTTCTGTGCCGCCATTGCCCCAGCAGATCTTGGAGGTAGGATAGATTATAAGTCCAGGGTTTTGTGACTAGCTTTGTGTCCAGGTTTCTCTTTCCATAACCTACAGAGTACTTTCTCACATGAAACTGATTAGAATGTAGGGGTGAAAACTGCTTATTGGCACCAGCTTGACCTGTCTTCACTCAGTGCGCTGTGTGGATGTTGCTGGTGGCAATGGGTCTCTGAAGTCAGTCTGCAGTGAGCAGCATTCTGTCCTAGCATCAGTCTACGTGGTTTAGGGATCTCCACTGGACCCCTTGACCAAGAACTCAATGGAATGAAACCAAGACCCACTAATGGAATTCTTTCCTGGCTACAAAAGATGGCTAATTCAGACTCAGTATCCTCCATTACTAGGAGTTCTCATCAGGGTCATCCACTTGCCTGCAAAGTACAAGATGTCATTTTTTAACAGCTGAGTCATAATAATAAAAAACATCCCAACCAAAAAAAGCCCAGGACCAGATGGTTTTAATGTGGAATTCTACCAGTACTTACAAGAAGAGCTGATACCTATACTCTTTAATGTGTTTCACATAATATAAACAGAAGAGTCATTGCCAAACTCTTTTTATGAAGCTACAGTTACTCTGATACCAAAACCACACAAAGATGCAACCAAAAAAGAGAATTACAGACCAATCCTGCTCATGAGCATCGATCCAAAAATTCTCAATAAAATACTGGAAAACCGAATCCAAGAACACATCAAAAAAATTATCCATTATGATCAAGTAGGCTTCATCCCAGAGATGCAGGGCTGGTTCAATGTAAAAAATCTATCAATGTGATCCATCATATAAATAAGCTGAAAAAAAACCCCACATGATCATTTCATTAGATGCTGAAAAATCATTTGGCAAAATTCAACACCCCTTTATGATAAAGGTCTTGGAGAGATTAGGGATACAAGGATCATATCTAAATATAATAAAAGCAAAATACAGCAAGCCAACAGCTAACATCAAATTAAATCTAGAGAAACTCAAAGCCATTCCACTAAAATCAGGAACAAGACAAGGCTGTACACTCTCTCCATATCTCTTCAACATAGTGCTTGAAATTCTAGCAATAGCAATAAGACAACACAAGGAGACCAAGGGGATCTGAATTGGAAAGGAAGAAGTCAAATTTTTGTTATTTGCAGATGATATGATAGTATACATCAGTGACCCCAAAAACTCTAACAAAGAACTCCTACAGCTGATAAATACCTTCAGTGATGTGGCAGGATACAAAATCAACTCAAAAAAAATCAGTAGCCCTCCTATACACAAATAATAAAGAAGCAGAGAGGGAAATCAGAGAAACTTCACCTTTTTCGATAGCCACAAATAGCATAAAGATTCTTGCGTAACACTAACCAAGGAAGTGAAAGATCTATTTGACACGAACTTTAAGGTGTTGAAGAAGGAAATTGAAGAGGACACCAGAAAATGGAAGGATCTCCCATGCTCTTGGATTGGTAGGATCAATATAGTAAAAATGGCAATTCTACCAAAGGCAATCTATAAATTCAGTGCAATCCCCATCAAAATCCCAACAAAATTCTTCACAGACCATGAGAGAACAATAATCAACTTTATATGGAAAAACAAAAAACCCAGGATAGCCAAAACAATCCTATACAATAAAGGAACTTCCGGAGGCATTATCATCCCTGACTTCAAACTCTATTATGGAGCTACAGTAATGAAAACAGCTTGGTATTGGCATAAAAACAGAGATGTCTACCAATGGAATCAAATCGAAGACCCGGATATTAACACACAAACCTATGAACACCTGATTTTTGACAAAGGAGCTAAAATTATACAATGGAAGAAAGAAAGCATCTTCAACAAATGGTGCTGGTATAACTGGATATCAACCTGTTGAAGAATGAAAATAGATTCATATCTATCACCATGCACAAAACACAAGTCCAAATGGATTAAAGACCTCAATATAAATCCAAAGACACTGAATCTGATAGAAGAGAAAGTGGGAAGTAGACTGCAACACATGGGCACAGGAGACCACTTCCTACGCATAACCCCAGTAGCATAGACAATAAGGGCAACAATGAATAAATGGGACCTCCTGAAACTGAGAAGCTTCTGTAAAGCAAAGGACACTGTCATTAAGACAAAAAGACATCCTACCGAATTGGAGAAGATCTTCACCAACCCTACATCAGACAAAGGTCTGATCTCCAAAATATATAAAGAACTCAAGAAACTAAACATTAAAATTCTAAATAACCCAATTAAAAAAATGGGGTACTGAACTGAACAGAGAATTCTCAACAGAAGAAATTCAAATGGCCAAAAGATACTTAAGGTCATGTTCAGCTTCCTTAGTGATCAGAGAAATGCAAATCAAAACAACTTTGAGATACCATCTTATACCTGTCAGAATGGCTAAAATCTAAAACACCAAAAATAGTTTATGCTGGAGAGGATGTGGAGTAAGGTAACACTCATCCATTGCTGGTGGGAATGTAAACTTGTGTAACCACTTTGGAAATAAGTATGGCAGTTTCTCAGGAAATTAAGAATCAACCTACCACAGGATCCAGCAATGCCCCTCTTGGGAATATACCTAAGAGATGCCCAATCATACTACAAAAGCATTTGTTTAGCTATGTTCATAGCAGCATTATTTGTAATAAATAGCCAGAACCTGGATACAACCTAGATGCCCTTCAATGGAAGAATGGATAAAGAGAGTGTGGATTATGTACATTTTACTGTACTACTCAATGGCAAAAACAATGACATCTTGAATTTTCCATGCAAATGCATGGAAATAGAAAACACTATCCTGAGTGAGATAACCCAGACCCAAAAAGATGAATATGGTATGTACTCACTCATTAGTGGACTCTAGCCATAAACAAAGGACATTGAGACTAGAGAAGCCAAATAACAAGGTGAACCCAAAGAAAAACATACATAGATCCTCTTGGAAATTGGAAGCAGAAAAGACCACTGGGCGAAAGTTGGCAGCATGGGGTTGGGGGTAGGGGTGGTGGTGGGGTTGGGTGAAGGGGAGAGTGGGAGAAAGAAGGGAGAAGGGAAGGATTGGGGGGAGCTTGGTGAGTGGGAGGTTTGAGGTGGAGGAAGGGTGGATATAGGAGCAGGGGAGATATCTACATTAAGGGAACCATTTTAGAGTTGGCAAGGGACTTGGCTCTAGAAGGGATCCCAGGTGTCCACGGGGATGTCCTCAGCTAGGTCCTTGGGCAGTAGAGGAGAGGGTGCCTGAACTGGCCTTGCCCCATAATCACACTGATGATTATCTCGAATATCATCATAGAATCTTCGTCCGCCAATGGATGGAGATAGAGACAGAGATTCACATCAGAGCACTGGACTGAGCGCCCAACGTCCAGTTGAAGAGCAGAAGGAGGGAGAAGATGAGCAAGGAAGTTAGGACCGCGAGGGGTTGGTCCACCCACTGAGAAAATGTGCCTGATCTAATGGGAGCTCACCAAATCCTGCTGGACTGGGGCCGAACGAGCATGGGATCAAACCAGACTCTGAATGTTGCTGACAATTGGGGCTGACTGAGAAGCCATCGATAATGGCACTGGGACTTGTTTCTACTGCATGTACGGGCTTCTGGGGACCCTAGTCTATTTAGACACACACCTTCCTAGGCCTGGATGGAGGGGGGAGGGCCTTGGACTTCCCACAGCCTCTCTCATGGCTGGAGGAGGAGAGAGGAGGGTGAGTGTAGGAGCGGGAGGGGAATGGGAGGAAGGGAGGAAGTGGAAATTTTTGAATGGAAAAATAAAAAATAAAATAGAAATGCAATGACACTACATTTCTCCTTTTTGTCTAAAATAGGAAAGAAGGCTATAACTAATACAAGAAAAACTACATACAATAAGTACAATAACTATATACAATATATGTAGTCAATAAATATATCAATAATGTCTAATCTATTTGAATTTGACAAATTCAGCAAAAATATTCCATATCTATCCTACCTTGGTGATAGTAAATTATACCTAATTTACTTTCTATCCTAGCTTGCTTTCTGCATCTGGTAATCTATAACTATAACTATCTAATCTTCAACTCTCTCAGAGATCTGAGAAGGAAATAATATTAAATGAGTAAGTAGGAAATGCAAGAAAATGACTTCTAAAAAATGTGAGTAATGACAGAAACATCCAGCTGCCTGAAAAGTTTTTCTAAGTTCCTCTTTCGCATTGGTGAATCAATCTTTGGCCTACAGGCCTAGCATATATGACAGACTTTTCTGTGAAGCAGAACATTCTAACGGGCTGTCCCTTCTTGTCTTGACAATGTTTAGTAGTCATTTTTTTGTGTGTGTCTTGTTTGTCCAGTTAAGACAGCATACTGTCAGCAGTCAAGGCAGGGAAATTTTCTTTTGCCAAAAAGAAAGTAAGCTTCATGTAAAGTTTCTTCAATTCCAGTTATCTTCCCTGTAGTAGATTGGTGCTGCCACGATCAAACATGTCTCATTGTCATAAAAAGAGCCTATGTTAGTAAAACATCTTCAATGCCATAGTCTGTAGATCTGTGAAGTGTTTGAAGATAACCTGTTTATCTAACATATATATTTATTTGACATTGAAGATATACCTAATGTGACTACAAGTTTGATTATACTAGGTGATTAACTACTAAAATTTATTTACTCATTATCCTAAACAGTTGGTAATAATACTTTTCAAGGACTAGAAATCTGCATTACATTATTAAATGAGTTGTATAGGTAAATACCTTGGACAAGATTAGAAATGGAGGTACAGTATGTTTTATCAAAATTAATCTCAAATTTGTATCAATATACAAAATTTGTATACAATATATAAAAGTCCAATCCAATATAAAACATTTAAAACTAGTAGTTTCTTTTTAAAAGTAAATTCAACAATCTACCTTTTTATCTTATCATATCTATAGCCTCCCTTTTTCTTTTCAGAGTAGATTCAATAATCTACCCTTTTATCCTATCATGTCTATAATATGCTTAATCCATTGAATGACCAACAATCACCTACCTCACCTCTAGGGAATATGAGTGTCGTATTCTTAAATTTACTTCCTGCTATATGGGGTTGATGGTATCTTTAGGGGATCCTAAAAGAAAAATTTGGGTTAATTGTCAAGTCCTGGGAGAAGTAGCTATATCACTCAGTCTATGCATCATGGAAAAGTACAGGCTTGTCTCCAGTCCTGACTAGAGTAGTCTGTGAAGCTGGATCATCTCAGCTAACCACCTTCAAATTGTTTTGAGCAGTTTGTAGTGCAAAGCTGATCTATAAGTCATGTTATTAACTGAATGGCATCATATGAATTAGGTGGAATCATTGTTGTAGGGCTTTATCTTGTTTTTGGAGACTTCAAAGATTACTGTAGAAAAATTTATTGACTACTGTGGAAAACTGAAGCATTATTCATATCAAAATAGAAAGCTTGAATTTCAATAAGCATATATTCAAAGAAAGGTACCATAGAGATGAAAATAGGTATGAGGAGTAGAATTTTCGAAAATAGAGATTTGATAACCTTAGTCCATAGATTTTTATTTTATTCTGTCCCACACCAGGTGGCTCCTGACAAGAGACAGAAACTCTGATTTTTTTAACACCATGCTTGGATTTAGAGGAAAGCCATTATCTAACTCCAAAGCCATCAACTTTTAAAATAAGTTATGACTACCATTATACTGAGAAGTGGGGAGATATTTATTTTGGATAGTGAAATTATACCCTGCAGAGAATATTGGTACCATAAGTCAGATTTCTATTTGCTTGGTGATTCTTTCTGGATAGTTATCTTTTTGTCTTTAGGCATCTAAATGTCTAAGGTCTATTGACTTATCAAAGACTGGTATTTTCCTGAAAAGACAAGAACAGAACACTGCCCCAACCCTTATGAGGTTTTCTTACAACCTTTAGGATTGTCACCTCTGCGGATGACCTATCATTTCTCTTTACAAAGAGGATTCTCCTTTCAAACTGAATCTTGATTAATTTTGATGGAATCTATGGTATTTTTTTCTCCCGTGGAAACTAGAGTGAAACCCTTTCCCCAACATAACACATCTCCTGGTTTCCTATTCTGAGATCAACAAATTCTTGTAATACACCAGCCAATTTATTTCAGAAGTCTTTTCTATTATCCAATATTTCTCAGCAGCCATTGTTCCATTCTCAACAGCATTAAGAAAATTCAAGGTAAATAAAGCAATACACAATCTATTTCTGTGAACCTTTTTCATTCATTTCTGTTTGGTTAACACGTCCTTTATAGTTTGATTTGGACTTTCTATAATTACCTGACCTGTAGGATTGTGTAATATACCTGTAATATGCTTTATATTATAATAAGCAAAAAACTTTTTTATTTTCTTAGAGACATATGCTGGGCCATTGTCTGTCTTAATTTTACATGTATACCCATGATGGCCATAACTTCTAGTAAATGTGTGATTATGAAATCAGTCTTTTCTGAACTCAAGGCAGTTTTCCACTGAAAATTTGAATAGGTATCAATGGTATGGTGTACATATATTAGTTTTCCAAATTCTACAAAATGAAACACTGCCAGATTTCATTCATTTGAGTACCCTTTGGGTTACTTCCTGTAGATAGTGGTGTTTGATTATATAAAGAACAAGTAGGACATTGGCTTATAATCTCCTTGGCTTGTTGCCATATAATAGAAAAGTTCTTTTTTAAGCCTTTGCTATTGGCATGATTTTTTTCTGAAATTCTGAGGACTTCAGCATATTTCTAATCAATAATCATTTGATTTCTGCATTATTTTGTGCTAGAAGACCTGGCAGATCTGTATGGTATTGAATGTGTATTATGTATATGGGATGAAGCTTATTCCTTATTATATCTTGAATTTGAATAAATAATAAAATCAATTCTGTATCACCTGATATAAATTCAGTGGTTTCAATATGCAAAACAAATATTTCTGCATATTGTGAATCAGTAACTATGTTGAGAGGTTCTTTAAAATTCCTTAGTACCATGAGAATATCATATAATTTTAAGTTTTGGACAGAATTATAAGGCCATTTTTCCATGTTACTTAAATCCTCTGATTTGTGACCTGCCCTTACTTATTTAGGATAGTATAGGATATAGGGGCTCCAGCTATTGGTGTGTCCTATGCAATGCAAGGAAGGATACAATTAGCTTTCTTTATAAGTCAAATTCTCTCACTGTTGGGATAGTTGTTATTAATCTCTCCCAAAAATTGAGTACAAGCTTTTTCTCCAGGCTTCACTCTCCTCCCATAATTTATTATTTCATCATGAGTAAAAGGTACTATAATTTCTGCTGGGTTTATTCCTGCTAATTGATGAAGTCTCAATTTTCCTTTTATAATTAATTCAGAGACCTTTTCTACATATGATTTTAATTTTTTAATTTGGTTTATGTGGTAAAAAGATCCATTCAAAGATAATATCTTGCCTATGTATTAAAATTTCTATAGGGGATTATTTGGAGGGTAATATGACTAGAATACAGTTAAGATTCAGATCCACATCATCTTCTTGTGCCTCCTATAATTTCTCTTCAACAAAGTCAATTCTCTCTCCACTTCAGTTGATAATTCCCTGGGACTACTTAAGTCTTTGTTACTATCTAAGATTTTGTTTAAATTAATTGTTTCATCAGGTTTTATCCTAGAAGTAGGATATAGATTAGAAATGTCTCCTAGCAATCTTTGGAAGTCATTAAGAGTCTGCAATCAATCTCTCCTAACTTGCAAAATGAAACACTGCCAGATTTTTCTGTGTTCTGATTTTTTGTAAACTTATTTTATATCCTAAATAAATAATAATTTTTTCAGGAGCAATTTGTAATCCCCAATCAGGCAAAACTTTCTTTTCTTCTTTAAACATTATTTCTGAAGCATCTATATTTGAAACATATAGCAAAATGTCATTCATGTAATGGAAAGCTATAGATTCCTGAAATTGCTAATGTATCATTTCCAATGGCTGACTTATGAAATATTGTCACAGTGTGAGCCTATTTTATATTCCCTGTAGGAGAATCTTCTATTGATATCTTTTAGCAGGCTGAGATTTTATAAGTAGGCACTTTGAAGACAAATTTTTCTCTGTCCTTTTCTGGTAAAGGCATAGTGAAGAAACAAACTTTTAAATAAATAACTATAAGAGGCCATCCCTTAGGCAATAGGGAAGGCAAAAGCATTCCAGATTCTAGAGGGCCTATTGGTTGAATCACCTTATTAACAGCTCTTAGATCTGTTACCATTCTCCATTTTCCAGATTTCTTTCAACAACAAATACAGAAGAATTTCAAGGGCTGGTTGATTCTTCAATATGCTGAGCATCTAGTTGCTTCTGTACCAGCTGTTCTAATGCCCACAGTTTCTCTATTGTAAAAGGTAATTGTTTAACCCATATAGGTTTCTTAGTTAACCATTTTAAAGGTAATGCCATTGGTACCTCTGAGAGTTTGCCAGTTGTTGTTATGTGTTTTTGTACAGCCTGAATGGTCAGTGTCTGATTTTATAGTACCTTATAATATCCTTCCCAGAAACAGAAGTTGGTTCATGATCTGTTTCTGAGATTGCCGGAATGTTAATCTGGGTATTACAATGTTGCAACAGATCACAACCCCATAGATTCACTGCTATATTAGCCACATATGGTCTTAGCCTTTCTCTCTGTCCTTCTGGCCCTATGCATTCAACCCAGCTTGTACTTCATTTCACCTGAGCTAGGGTTCCAATTCCTAAGAATTGAACATCTGCCTCCTGAAGAAGCCAGTTTGGAAGCCATGATTCTGGAGTAATAGTAGTCATATCTGCACATGTTTTTAATAATCCTTCCATTATAACGTTATTTATTTGTACTCTCAGCTTCTTCTCTCCAAAAACTCTTCCACTGAAGTCATGGACCATGGTCTAGTACAGCTGAGACTAATTGAAGCCAATCATGTGGAGTAACCTTATTTCTTAAAGCCCATATCTTTACCAACTCCCTCATATATGGTGAATGCTTGTCATAAGATACTTTTGCTTGCTTAATATTTTTTAGATCTTTCATATGTATAGGTTCCCACTTACATCCTGTACATCCCTCTGGGCATTGAGTATTTGCTGGCTTTTCAGAGGTAATAACAGGATAAGTAGCTAAAACTCTTTGTAAGTCATCTCTGACACTGAGAGGTACTGGTAATGCTAACTCTTTACTATTGCCTTTTGCCTGTACCTCCTTTCCTTGCTTATTAGTTCTGACAAGTTCCTCAATCCATTCAAATATTTTTAAGACTGTCTTTAGTAAAGTCAGAATCTTTTGACCTGTGAATATTTCTAGTGATTTCACCAAATCAGTTAATCTCTCATTCTCCACATATGATTTCAAGTTTTTAAGTTTTTCCATTAATGATTTCTTCTCATCCTTAGAGATTATTTGGGTGATATATAGATAGAACATCTCTTCCAGGCAGGATGTTCTATCTGCTAGCTTGTCATAACTTTTTTGAAACAGATTTTGACTGTCAATTTCAACAGTATGAATACTTTCAGATACTCTCAGTACCATTTTGTAAGGATTCACAATCTATTGACATGGATTGATTTTTTTCCTGTCAAATTATAGCTATCATTTTCAATAGCATAAATCCTTCCAGCCAACTTTTCATTACTAGTATGTAAAGTCTGTATCATTTCTAAAAGTTTCTCATTCTTGACTCTATTATCAAAAAATTTCTTTAAAGATATAATATGAATTATCAAACTGATGGCAGCAATGGCTAAGAATGTAGAAGTCCCAGTTAGGTCATATACCTCTTCTAGAATTCCATCCATACTAGAAATGAAAAGGTTATTAAATTCTTAGATCAGGATATTATTTGCATTTATCTTAGGAGTGGTTTATAAATTGCAAAAAAAAACTATAGTTAGCAGATGAGTTACCTCTGTTAAAATCCTGGTTTAGTTGAGACATTTAAGGTGTAATAATGATGTGGGCCAGAAAAACCTGTGACTTTTCTAAGCTGGACGCAAAACCAAAACTGAACGGAATCTCAGTAAAGAGATGCCTGTCAGGGCAGTCGTGTGGCAGTTGTACATGAGTCACAGGAGTCAGGGGGATCTGCAGTAGCCACATGGGAGCTGCACGCTCATGTGAATGGGCCAAAGCCATGGGACTGCAGGAGGCACAGGAAGCTGTAGGGGGCTGCAGGAAGTTATGCTGGTGCCCTGTGTGGTGGCAGTAAGGATAGGCATGGCAGGAGAGGAAGACAAACTGGGGAGAATGAGAGCTGGTTCCAATTCCTAGAGCTGGAATTCCAATCCCAGTTCTGGCCTGGGATGGTGGCTAAAAAGCCTCAGGCAAATGATTTTTTTTTCATAACTTTGTGCTCCACATTGGGCACCAATTGAAGCATGATTAATAAAAACTCAGAGAGAGAGAAATTGGGGTTTAACCTAAAGATCCAAAAAGCAAAACAGCCAGCCACTGGCTCTTACCTTGACCTCAGTCTGAAATGGCAATCCTGCCTCCGGGAATCTCAGAATGAGACTGTGTTTGAGAACTGTTTCTTTGATCTTATAATCCTCTCTAGTTCTGAGATTAAAGGTATGCACTGTCCGATTTCTATGGCAACAAGAGTGCCTACCTGGGTTAAAGGTGTGTGTTACCACTCCCTGGTAGTATGGCTGATCAGTGGGGCTGTTTTACTCTTTGATCTTCAGGCAAGCTTTATTTATTAAAATACAAATGAAATTCTACTACAGAACATAATTGAGCAAGTTTCCTTGTGGTAGAATGGAGTATCCTTTGGGTATTTGCCCAAGAGTGGTATAACTGGATCTTGAGGTAGATTGATTCTCAATTTTCTAAGGAACTGTCATATTGATTTCCACAGTGGCTATATAAGTTTTCACTTCCACCAGCAATGGTGGAATATTCCCTTTGCTTCACATTCTTTCCAGCATAAGCTGTCAGTTGTGTTATTTATCTTAGCAATTCTGACAGGTGTAATAAGAAATCTCAGTCATTTTGATTTACATTTCTCTGATGGCTAAGAATGTTCAACATTTTTCTTAGTGTTTCTCAACTACTTCTGATCCCTCTATTGACAATTGTCTGTTTAGATCTGTCCCACATTATAAAATTGGAATACTTGATATTTTTAATATCTAGCTTCTTGAGACCTTTCTATATCTTGGATATTAGTCCACTATTGGATCTGGCAGTTTAAAAAATTCTATGGGCAAAACCAATGATATCAATTATGCATTTAGAACCACAAAAAGGCAGGTAGAACCTGACAAAACAGTGCTCCAGAACAGGTGATACCACCCAGGAAGGGCCAGAATCCAAGGGGAAATACCTGACATTCCAAACTATTAGATAAAGTTACTAAAGGTCCCTGAACCCTAGACTTCACCCACACCCAGACCTGTTTATATGGTAAGAATGGCGTCTTCTATCTTTTTGAAATTCATTCATGGTCTCCTAACAAGGTAATTGTGAGGGGGATTGACTTTATTTAAATTTGACTATTGGAACAAAGTAAATGTTCTGTTATGGTTCTAAGGCCTCACACAAGGTCATTCCATTGCCTGTGCAGGAGAAGAAAGTTACACTGCTGAGGTATTTTGGGAAAGAATTCTATTTTGAAGGGAAGAATCATGGCGTCACTAAGTTTTACAGATTTGACAGCGACTTTTCCAAAACACAAGTGTTTCCATAGCTCTGCTAAGTGGGTTTCACCATGTGGATGTGTACACATACACTTCCTGTGGATTAGTCTAGTATTTCTGTCAGCCATGTAAAGTTTTTTCAGCCTGGCAAACCTCTCTGCTGACACAATAATCCATATCAGACCAAATCAAACTGAATTATAAAAAGCCCAGTTTTAATGGATGCCAGTACTCCCAGGTGGCTCTCTAGGAAAACATGGATAGAGAAAAGGAGAACCAGAAAAGCCATCTGTTCGTTCTCTTGGGGGCAGTTTATGGTCTTGACCCTCTCTGGGGAAGGGTGACCATTTGGTGGGCTTTCTCAGAGTGGGAGTCTGGACTGCAACAACTCTCAGGGGAGGGGCCTGGGATGGAAGTTTCCACCCAAACATTCCAGAATGGATGCCAGGGCCTGGGGTGAAGCTTGGACCCAAACATTCCAGACTCTTTTGTGTATGGGGCACCAGCTCATGTCTGGCTACTTACTGTGGGCATGGGGTGATATGGAAGAAGGGAAAATTAAAAGTTGGTGGGCTCACGCTCAACAGGAGGTATGGCTGGAGAGGCATCTGGTTCACTGCCATCCTGGAGACCTCAGGCATCTGTTCCTTCAAGAAGATGAGAAAGCAGGTGGCTAGGAGGAAAAAATATTGTTATTACCGGCCCTATGAATGTGGCTAGCAATGGGAAGGGTCATTAACTGCAAGAAAGACTGGGACAGAGAGTGCCCTGGTTGTACAGAAGAGGCACAGGTGAATAAGTGAGACATGAGAGCAGATATGCCATTTAAAACCAGATTTTAGTTGCTGAGTAGGTGTTCATTCGAGTCAGGAGAGGTGGTACCAATGGTGAAGCCCCAGGAGCTGGTGTAGGTATTGGCATTAACTGGAGGGCCCTTTATAAGTTGGTTTTGGCCCAGACACCAGGAGTGACCTGTAAAACATGTTTGAAAATGGGTAGGGTTAAAATAGGTTCTGGAGACTTTTAGTTTTTTATCAGACCAGATTTCTTGATAAAGCAGCAGAACGTTTTTAGGAACCTGAGGTGTCTGTAAGACATCTGGAACAGGAACGTTTTAGAAGACAATTAGAGGAAATTGGGAACTCTAGATCTTTTAAGATGCCTCAGAAACCTGTTAATTTTTGACTATGAAGCCTGTGAAATAAGCACTCCTGTCTGTATTTTTAGTAGGAAATTTAACAAATGAAATGAGTAGTGAGCTATCAGTACCTTAATTCATCAAATGCCATTAGATCTAAGAGGAATAAATGAGCAGAAATGAGATAGGTTTGCTTTTTTGTTTTGTTTTGTTTTTGTTTTTGTTTGCTACCCAGGCAATCTCAAATTTCTCCAAAGTCTTTTGTGAACACCAGTCTTAGAAGCAGTGCTTACCATTAGCTGCTGAGCCCAGGAGGCCCAAATACTTTCCTGTGGGGGGAAGATTTAGTATACCTGTCTTGGCAGGATGAGATAATCGATCCCCCGGTGTAGTGTCTGGAAGCTGATGAAGTGGAAGGCTGCTTTTTGCTGTGTGGGTGGCTTTGCCATACCCAAAGGCAAGGCTCCCGGTGAAAGATTTTCTGTAACCATGCATCTTCTTGGAGTAGCTATAGGATGCTGCAGGAGCTGGCATGTCTCCGTGTTAGAAACTCTTTTGTTAAATGCCATACTTTCAGATCTGTAAAGGCACTTGAGAGTCAGGGTACCATTACCTGTCAGGTATATTTAAATTAGACACATAAGTTAAATTTAGACATATATTTTACCCAATTAGTTACAGATCACCAATGCTGTAAATGTAAGAAGATTAGAAGGAATATTTTAGTAAATTAAAGAATATTGTAGGCAGCATGTCTCCTTGGTAGGTCTAGCACATGTTGGTACTCTTATTAAAGATGGTGCTGAGGTCAAAATGGTAGCTACTCAAGTGTTTGTACTTTTTTTAGAGCTGTTGTAATCTGGAGTTACAAGTTTTACAGATTTTAAAACATGCACACGTACACACAGAGAATAAGAGAAGCATACTATGGAAACAAACACACATACACACACAGACATAAAACAAGCATGGTGTGGCCCCATTATTTTAACAGACAGACAAATAAAACATTTTTTAGGAACCTGGGTCAGCTGACCAGCTTAAAAATCCTGGTGTAGGTAGCAGAAGCCAGGGAAGCCCACAGGTGGTCCCGTTAAGGACCAGATTAGCAGACGATGCAAGAGAGAACAGAAACATAAGGATGGGACCCCTATGCAGATTTAGAAGAGCAGGGGGAAAAGGATCATTTGTTTGTTTGTTTGTTTTGGTTTTTGGTTTTTCAAGACAGGGTTTTTCTGTAGCTTTGGAGCCTGTTCTGGCACTAGCTCTTGTAGACCAGGCTGGCCACAAACTCACAGAGATCTGCCTGCCTCTGCCTCCCGAGTGCTGGGATTAAAGGTGTGTGCCACCACCACCTGGTAAAGGATCCATGATAGAGAGCAAACAGGGAGAGAAGTGGGGAGGGCTTTTGGGAGGGGAAACAGGAGTGAGAGCATAGCATCCAGAAACCATGGGCATATGGGGGCTTGTTTATTTTACATTAGGCATTAAAGGATGTAAGGTGTTAGCCCCATTTAAAAGGATATTTTTGTAAAAAGCAGTCCAAGAAATCCAGCTTTGAATTGGAAGTGGTCATTTAGTAAGTCTAAGAAGCCCCATGGGCTCTAGTGGCAGCGACTTGGAAAAGGGGAACTTACCCAGTTGATCTTAGCCTGGCAGAGAGCAGGTACCAGGGAGGGTGTTTGTCAACATGTGGCCCTGTGACAGTGGGAAAAACAGCCTGTCTGGGTGGACCTCCAGATGTACAGTTTTTGTGGCCCGATAAACATCTCTGCTGATGCATTAATCCAAATTAGATCAAATCAAACCGGATTAGAAAAAGCCCAGGTTTAATGGGTGCCAGTGCTCCTGGGTGGCCTTCCAGTCCCCAGAGAGGAGAGACAGGGAAAACATGGAAAGGGGAAGGGAGAACCAGAAAGGACACCTCTTCATTCTCTGGGGAGCAGCTTAAATAGCCCGTGGGAGTGGTCCTGACGCTCTCTGGGGAGGAATCACCATTTGGCGGGCTTTCTCAGAGGTGGAGTCTGGACTGCGACAACTCCCAGGGCAAGGGCCTGGATGGAAGTTTCCACTCAAACATTCCAGAATGGATGCCAGGGGCCAGGGTGAAGCCTGAACCCAAACAAGTTGTACATTTACTGTGTCGTCATGTGGATTCCATGGGATCACAGATTGCAGGTGTAGGGTTATGATGAAAGTAGGGGTTGCTTCACTGGTGAGTTCTGCAGCGCTGGATGTGTTCCTCCAGTGTCTTATGACAAGGTTGTGTCAGAAGGGAGCAGTGGTACCTGAGGGAGATGAATAGGACACCACCTGATGGACTCGGATGTTAGATTGATGGGATGCCTTCCTTCATGTACTGCTCAGTCTTGGCAGCATAGCGTTCTCATGTATTCCTTTTCTCAGAAGGCTGCTCTGGCTGGAGTATATCCATATACAGGAGAAAATGTGGACTGTGTGGACTCTTCAAAGTGGCCTCCTTTGGTTTATTCCTTTGGCCAGAACCCATCTATTAGCCAAAGGAATTAAGTTTTATACATTGGGAAATACATCTCGACTTGCAGGTATTTTCATACTGGCATGTAAAATATAAAAGAAATCAGGGGGTGGAAGAGAGTGGCTTTTATTGAAATGGATCTATACATTTATCTAGAATATGTATATTTTGGTATAATTCTCCCTCCCTCTAGTTCTTCCTTCCTTCCTTCCCTTCTTTTTCCTCTTCCTTCTCCACTTTAAAAATGTTTTTACTTTTATATGCAGATTCCTTTATGTACCCATATTTCTTTTAATATTTTAGTATAGTTCTTTGTTATCAAGGATTTAGGATACTTAGTCCTACAGAAGTTAAAACTAAGAAATAATCTATCTATCTATCTGTCTATCTATCCATCCATCTATCTATCTATCTATCTATCTATCTATCTATCTATCAATCATATATTTCTATGTTTGTCTAAATATATACATGTATATGCATATTATGTTTTCATGGCAAACCTTTGTTTCTTTTACATTACATGTTAAGGTTTTTAATATCTGGAGATTTTTATTTTTGTTTTTACAGTTATTTGTAATAGATACAATTCGATTTTGAGCTATGCCATGTGAGAGAATCATGGCAGAATCTTTGAGGAAATGTCAAATTTACATGATAATATCAATGACTTATTTTAGACAGCTTTAACTAATTTGCTCTTCATTTTTTTCCAACTTAGTATTTCCTGATATTTGAACCAGACAATGGCTGAATACAAATGTTGTACATGCTCTTTAGTGGAGACACCTACTGCAAGATAATTTTTAAAAAGGCTCTGAACCATTCCTTTCTCTAAAATATTCAGTTCCTTAAGCTGATTGCTATTAGCTCTTCATGTTATTTTAATTAGAGGAAAACATGGCTGCTAAAAATCAGCACAAGTTTCTATAAATAAAAGTATCCATCTTGCAGAGTTAAATTTTAATTAACCTTTAGCATGCCAACCTTTCCAGTAAAATTTTTCAGGGCTCGGGATCATTTATTTTGTGAAAAAGCCAGAAAGACTATTTTATACACACACATAATCCAAAGAGAGAGAAACTATGTAAGAGAAATCTCCTAGAATAAAAACTCCTTATTTATAAACTGTCATTTAAATATCTTTATCTAAATAAACTGACACTCAGCGTAACAGAATATGAGGCGATGCTGCAGTAGGGGATACAGGGAGAATAAAGCCTCACTTCCCCCTCATTTCTGTCCTTTTCCTAGGCACAGTTTCTTTCTTGACCAGCTTTCAGCATGTTAGGTTTCTTACTAGCAAATGAAATGTTAGGTTTTCTTACTAGTAAAAGTGACAGCAGTCCACTCTTTACCTCTAACCATTACACACCAGAAAAAAAAAGGTGGTTTCGTGAGCTGTATGTTGAAAAAAAAATCTGTATTTGACACAAATAAGCAATTTCTGCTGATCGATTGTGTAGGTTGCCATGACTGTGGAGGAAATGTCAGTCAAAGCACAGAAGATGGCTGGACCTGATTTTGTGTCGGTCTGTAGTTGCCGGGAAAATCAGTTTTCAGGAAAATGTTTCTAATTGTTATGCAGGCAATGAAAGCCATCAAACACAGCCATGGCAACCTCCATCAGATCCTGACCTCAATAAGCAAAAAGACCTGCTCTTAACTCAGTTTCTATGGTTATATTCAAAGCAAATGTGATTTTTTTTTGTTTAAAATTCACAGCTCTCACATCACTCTGTGTTTATTACAGTCGTCCAGCATCAACTACATTAACTCTCTAAATATACCTAAAACCAAATGGCGAAACACTCTAGTTTGCAAATAATAGCCTAAGTCTACAGTGACTAATTTAGTGAGTCTCATTTTAAGCTGAAAATACAAAGCTGTTAATAGCTGCCAGTGAATGCTTTAAGTTCCTCAAATGTCACAGTCCTGGTGTAGCTAAATGCTTCTACTTCCTGTCTGTTCTTTCTCTGCTTCTGAAACTCAGTTTTTTTTTTACAGTAAAATATTTGCATGCGGCTTTATAAAGTTACCTGTTATTGCGGTTGTGCAGAACAGGAAATGAAGGCATTTGGAAAATGATAAATCTAAGATTCCTGTGGGAATAGCGCCATGGATGGTAAAGATGGAGTAAGGGATTTGAGTGCTACATCTCAGGGATAAAAGGACAGAGAAGGAACTGGAGTGGGCCAGAGCTGAGTGTAATAAGGAGCTTCTGACATGGGCCCATCTCCCCACAGTCCTCCAACTTCTACAAATATTTCCTCAGTCAGTCTAATTATGATTGATAGGCAGCCTGTGGAATGGCTCAGAATATTTCCTGCTTCTTGATATTCACATCCTTACATAACTCCCTGCCCAGGCATGCAGGCTTAGAGTCTATGTCTTGTGTCTGATAAATTGAATATATCAAATTAACTGCACATTACGTCTGTGTTTTGGTCGCAACAACGATTCCCTCTTGTTAGCACACTCTCACTTGCTCCACATTGATTTCAAAGCTTCTCACTGAACAATCTACTATGTGCTGACCAATGATCTATGGAGAGTTGCACATAGTAAGACTTCATGGGGGTCTCTGGCTAATAGTTCAGTGAGAGCTAACCAGTGTAGCAGCTACTAGAAGTAAATTATACACAAGCATCAGAAAGGATCTTTCTCAGTCAACAGGTACAATAGGCCTCCTATGGGGAGGAAAAGGGGGAAGGGAAGGGTCATCTCAGAACACAGGTGGGGATGTCTGGGCCAGAGAAGGAAAAAAGGGTAAGAAATACAAAGAAAGAGAAGTAAGCATATTTTATAAGAAGGTAAAGAAACTGGAAAAAAGAGGCAAAAACAAGGGTAATATAGATATTACACAAAAACAGAGCAGAAGGCCTGCTCCACAGCTCAGACAAAGAAAACCTGGCTTTCAGAATGGAACACATTGCAAGAGCATCTGTTTCTCAAGACTCACTGTAGAACACATTTAAATGGGAGTGCGATCCATTGAGCCGTCAGTAGATATCACCAAGACCTTTGGCTTCAAATGTACAATATTTATATTATTCTAAGACAAATAAACTCAGAATTGTGAATCACCATTTCCACACCATATTTCATGTCCTACTATTCTTTGTATTTTCTATTACATGGCAGAGGTTTTCCCTCTGGTTTAGCCCAATATCACAGGATGATGTGAGTGTGTGTGTTTGTGTGTGTGTGTGTGTGTGTGTGTGAGTGATATTCTGAGCTATGTATATTGTGATGTGTGAAGATACTCACTGAAGCTATTTCCACTGAGACTCTGTTGATAACTAGCTCTGTGTGAGAAGGGTACATCACTCCTAATAAGAACATGTTTCTACAGACATCTGGCTTGGCTGATAACAGCTAAGGGCACTCTACAGTTGTCATCCAGACTGGGGTCTAGAGAATTCTCAGAATTTCACCAGAGACTGTTGAGACAACTGTTTCAGAAAGATAATCAGAAATAATCTTACTCAGAAATAAAAATACTTTCAGATCTTCTGAATTTGGGATTTTTCCAGGAAGCCTTGCTTTAACAGTGTGTGTCTAAGTCCGCTGAATTAGCAGACCCGTCTAGCTGTCTACTAGGCTCTCAGCATGCTCCACTCACTACATGTGCTTTTTAACTTTTCAAGAGACTGAGCTGGAGCATTGGGGGAACTGACACCTATAATCAGGGTCAATGTCTTCGCTGCCTTTTGCTGCAGCTATTGATTTCTACCCCCTGAAGAAAGAGCCTGGTGTGATGCCCCTGCCAACTATGGCCTGCCGGTGGGAAGAAGTGAACCATTTGGAGGGTTGTAAACTGTTAGCATGCGTACTCTAGATTTGCTCAAAAATTTCAAACCAATTGTTCAGCTGTATCACATTCTTTCTAGAATTGCTTCATCAGCATTGATCACTAGGGGCATCCAGGGACCCGTTTTAAAATGAGCTGTCTTCTGCCTTGAAAATTATAGTTGTTAAGAAATAGTCTTATTTTCTGGGGATTGATGGTGACTGTCCTAGCTGAGAAAAAGCACAAGCGACGGGTTCAGGAGAAACATCACGAATCAAAGGAATAGGAGGATAGTCATACTAGTAAAGTATTATGGGTGTGGTGAAAGAGAGCAAGAAAGTATATATATTGTAGGATTTGGAAGGAGGAAAGGCAAGGGAAAATGTAATTATAAAATAATCTCAAAAAGGGAGACTCTAACATAAATTATCCCATTTATCTTTAACTATGTTTTACCTCTGGGCTTCTTAACTTCCTTTATTCTATGTATCTTTTTTTTTTCCTTCTTACTCCATGACTGGCTGTGTGGCCTCCTCTCCTTCTCCTTTTCTTGATCCTCTCTTTCTCTTAGAGTCTATATTTCCCATCCAATTTATTCTCTCTGCTTGCCAGCTCCACCTGTCCCTCTTCCTGCCAAGCTATTGGCTATTCAGCTCTTTATTAGACTAATCAAATGTTTAAGAAGGCAAAGTAACACAGCTTAACAGAGTTAAACAAATGCAACACAATAGAATGGAACACATCTTTGCATTATTAAACAAATATTCCGCTACATAAACAAATACAGCACGTCTTAAACTAATATTCCACAATATATGCTTGCACTTTATTTAGTATCTTTCTTGTGAATTTACTTTTATTGGCTTCTTGTTGACTTCTTTCTTGTGTTCTATATATGTTTTATGATCATTAATGATTAATTTTGTTTAATAAAACTGATTAGAAATTATGAGATTGCTGACATTTACTATCCCAATCTAATAAATCTTAAAAGGATCAAATATTGGTGCAAGGGATGCCTTCATCTCTTATCATATAATGTACAGAAAAAACTCTCCAGTCTTCTTTTATTGACTGCCATGATCTATACAGGCTTTGGACTTGGATTTAATTCCTAGAGTCTACATAAAATTTTTAAAAAGCCAGCCTTTTTATTGAATGCTAGTAATTTTTCTGTTAGGGAGGCAGAGACAGGCAGAACCTTGGGCCTCATTGATCAGCTGGTATAGCTTTTTAGTGAGTTCGCGACTAGTGAGACACTTTCTCTAAAACAAAAAGTGGAGAGTGATAGAAGTATGCCATCCGTGATTGTTCTTTGACCTCCACATTCACATATACACAGGTGCACCTGCTCACAAATGTGCACTTACACATGAACCCATGTACATGTCTACACAAATAGTAGCAAGGGGAAGCATAATTCAACAGAATGCAGGTTGCATATAAGAGGCCTATAGCTAATAGTGAGTGAAGAAAAGCCAAAATTTTCTTTAAACTTTAGAACAAGAGTCCCTTCTTTTTATTTTTATTCAGCATGGCACTAGAGATCCTAACCAAAGGAAGAAGGTAAGAAAAAGAAATGAAGGGTATTTAAACTGAAAATAAAGAAACCAAATTGTCACTCTTTGCAGACAGTATAGACACAAACATAACACAAAACATAACTGGGCTGGAGAGATGGCTCAGTGGTTAAGAGCACTGGCTGCTCTTCCAGAGGTCCTGAGTTCGATTCCCAGCAACCACATGGTGGCTCACAGCCATCTATAATGAGGTCTGGTGCCCTCTTCTGGCCTGCAGCATACATGGAGGCAGAATGTTGTATACATAATAAATAAATAAATCTAAAAAATAAAACATAACACACATACATCACACACACACACTCCCAAAATGTATTACAATCAATAGAAAAATTTAACAAAATTACAGGATATAAGTAAACATTAAAGAAAAACACAAATGGTCAATAAATACCTAAACACCCTCTTCCATCAAAGAAATTTAAATTAAATCTGCTTTAAAATTCTGTCTCACCTGAGTCAGCTGAAATCTAATGCTAAAAAATACTGGTGAGGATGTGAGGAAACGATCCTTTATTATCTGTTGGTGGCAATGCATCTTATGCAACTTAATGCAAATCAGTGTGGCGACATCCCATAAAGTTGAAAAATGGAACTACTGTATATTACTGTATCACTTTAGGACTGGTTAAGACTCTATGTAAGCATATCATAGAGATATGTGCACATTCTTATTCACTATTCACAGTAGCTACATAAATTTAGCTGAGATGGACCTTGGCAGATAAATCATGAAAAAAATGTGGTACAGGGTCAGTGAGATGGCTTAGTGATAAAGGCACTTACCAACAAGCCTGATCAACTGGGTTTAATCCCTGGAATCTACATGGTAGAAGAAGAGAATCGACCTCCGCTAATCTTCCTCTGACTTGCACACATTCGCCAAGGCGTCTGAACCCCCCCATACACCCATATACACAAAAAAATAATAGTGGCATTTTGATGGAGATGATTGTTAAGTGAAATAAGCCAGGCTCAGAATGAAAATATTTGTTTTCTCTCATATGTAGAACCTATTTGTGTGTGTGTGTCTTTATGTTTATAGGTTATGAAACTAGAAAGACAATCATTGAAGTGAGATATCTTAAAGAGGCTGAGAAATTGGGTAATGGCAGATGTGTGTGACTGGAAAGCAGAAGGGGTACTAACCTGGGGAGAAAAGGAAACTGCTGGAAAGGGAAGCGGGGAAAAGAGGGAGGACAGTGAAAGACTGAACGAATGAGAGCAAAATAGAATGACACATATTTGCGAAGAAGACATGATGTTATTCACTACTTATTTATTACAAATTAAAATACAATGAGAAAATCAGTAGCTTATGATACACCAATAGGAAAGTGTCTCAGATAGTTATCAAGAAATTATTATCTACAGTATCTAAAGTAATCCAAAATAACTACAAGCGAATTTAATCAAAGGCCTGAAAGGACTCTACAATTAAGTTATAAAAGACTAAAAGATTAGAAAAGTGGAAAACATCAGATTTTTGAAATTTATATGATTAAAATATCTGTTCTACTTCAAATAATTTTAAACACAATACCGGTCCTGTGTGAATGCCAGTGTTTCTCATAAAACTAGAGAAAACATCAAAAATACATATGGGAACCACAGAAAATCCTAACCATCCAAAGCAATCTGTTTTTCACTCTCTCTCCGCCCCCTCACTTTTTTCAAACAGTTAAAATCATCCTTTTTTTTTCACTCCATGAACTCCTTCCATTTCACCCCTGATTTCCTACCCACCAATGTCCTATCTATCCCTATTCAAAGTAGTCTCAACAAGAAAGAACAAAGCGAAAATTCGTGCACTACTTTACTTCAAAATATACTATAAAACTAAAGTAACAAAACTGTCTTGCAAAGAAAAAATAAACAGAAACACAGACTCATAGAAGAAAATAGAGAACACAGAAATAAAGCCACAGATTGAATTGATTTTCCAAAAGACTGCATGCTAAAACATATTGAAGAAATGTTAATATTTTTAATGAATGGTATTAGAAAATTATATGTATACAGACATGTAAATGAAACTAGATAATTATAACTTATGATAATCAGTTGAAAAGTTGATCAAAGTCTTAAACACAACACTGAAAACTATGAACTGGTTGGGAGAAAACTAGATGGATGTTTCCTAACATTGGAACAGGCAAGGTTATATTTTGAACAAGAATGCAAAAATAGAAGAAACCAAAGCAAAAACAGAATAACGAGAATACATGATCCTTAAAGCTTCTGAACAGCAAAGAAATAATCTCTTAAGTGAAGAGACAGTTCAGTCAGAAGAGAAAGTATTTATAACTTTTCATTCTGAAGGGGTTAGTATCCAGGATGCACAAGAAACTTAAAACCTAAATACAATCCAATTGAAAACTGAGAAGTAGATATTTCTTAAAAAGAAATATATAAATAACTAACAGCTATATGGGAAAATATGACACACTATTAGTCACCAGAGAAATACAGATCAAACCCCGTGAATCTTCATCACCTGGCAAGGATGAAGAAAGATAGAATGTAAATTAGCACACCTGTTATGGAAAACAGTGTAGAGGCACCCGTAATTAAAAAGAGAAGTGCCTTATGAGTCTACCACTGTACTCCTGGCTACATAACCAAAGGAATGCCTTCAGATCATCAGTGACATCTGCACACCCATATGATGGCCACAGTGTTAGCAACAGCCAGAAGTAGAAGCAGCCTGTGTTCTTCAACTGATGAATACTTAGAAAATGTGGTCAATATTCTCAGTGGAATAGTATTGAGCCTCAAAAAGAAGAAAATTCTGTCACTTTCTGACTGCGTGGAGCTGGTAATCATTATTAAGTCAAACACTCCCAACAGATACCACATGATGGCGCCCATCAGCAGACTATAAAACACTGGTGTCTTAGAAGCTGAGACTACTACCAGTGGCTGGGAGCCTATGGAGAGAAAGGGATAAGGAGAGTTAGAGCAACTATTTCTGCTACAGTTACAGCACCAAGAAATTCTCTGGGGCCTTTGAATAATGGGGGTGATTTTGATTAATTAATGTACTGTATATTGGAAAGTTAAAAGTGTTTGATTTTTTTTTTTACCATAACAAAACGTTAGAATTTAGAAGTGCAGACCTTATAATATCAGCTGCTTAGGAGGCAGAGGCAGGGTTCAAAATCAGTCTGGACAACTTACTGAGAGCCTGTCTCAGAATTTTAAAAACCATGGAAAGAGCTGAGATATAACTCACTGTAGGGCACTCACCTAAGATACAACAGGCTATGGAATGGTTTTTTGGGGGGATGTAAACAAATGTTTACTCACCCCAAATAGGGTACTGCAGAAGATGGAATAAACAAACATTTTCACCTTCCTGTAACTTGGTGAGCCAATGAGATTATTGGGGTTATACATAGAATTAGTGGTGAGAGGTTACTTGTAGGAGTGTGGGTGACTCAAAGGCAGTTTCATACCCAAAATACCTACCCCAGTATATGTGAAAACTCAGGAAAGCTGCATCCCTGGAGGTCTTTGCCCATGTTGCAGGCAGTTCCACTAAAGAGGTCTTTGTAAATCTTACAACTTTCTAAATTTCTTAGGCCTTGTAAGTTTAGATAAACTTACAGAAGGGAATATTAGATTTTATAAAGCAAAACTACACAGCAGTGGCCCTAGGTTCAGTCCCAGTAACCAAACCCCAAATTTTAATCCCAAGTTGAGTTTTAGTAGATATATATTTACCCTTATTTGAATATTAGACAAAATATCCACCTATTGAAACACCACATAATATCCTATATACGCACAATTTTGTGTCTAATTCTGTAGAATCTTATGTATTTTGTTTTATGTGTATGAGTGTTTTGCCTGCATGTATGAATGCATATCATGTGTGTGCCTGGTGACTGGAACTTGAGATACCTATAATTGTGAGCTATCGTGTACATGCTGGAAACTACACATGGGTCCTCCAGAAGAGCAACAAGTTCTCTTAATTGATGAGCCATCTCTCCAGCCCACAGTGATTTTATATATCATTTACAATAAATTCAAAGATCTTAAGTAAAACAAATTTTAAAAAAAGAAATGAGAATATACAAAATGTTAAGGAAATCAGAACTTGTATAATAAAATTTGATCCTTTTTTTGCAGGGAGCCATACGCTTGCATCCTTGCAGTTTGGAGGTAAAACAATTCCATATTTGGCAATGCTTCAGGACTGAGCGTCCAGGCGCTTCCGGCATGCGTAATAACCTAGGTGTCCCTAACCAATCCCGAGGACTCTGGTGCCAGCGGGATTTAGCAGCCAATCAAGGCATGAGTCGCGTCATATCTCCCTATATAAGCAGCCGCCATGTTAGACCTCCCTCTCTCTCGCCTCTGCTCTCCCTTCAACCTATGAGGCTCTCCTGCCTCCCGTTTTTCCTCAACCGAGTGCTTTCCAATAAAGTGTGATCCGGGAAGAATCCTGAGTCTGGCTGTTCATTCCGCTGGTCGGGAGTCAGCCAGATTTTTTGTTTTTAAAAAATTTTTATTTTTAAAATTAATTAATTTTTTAACTTAATTTCTTTTTTTTTTGGAGGGGGGCTGTGTTTTTCTATGTAACAGCCCTAAATATCCTGGAACTGGCTTTGTATACCAGGCTGCCTGGAACTCTTAGAGATCTGCCTGCTTCTCCTTCCCAAGTGCTGGGACTAAATGTGTACACCAGTTCTGCCTGGCCTTAAAATTGTTCATACAGTTTATTTTCTATCATATTTTTCTCTTGCAACTTCTCCTAGATCCTCTCTATCTCTCTGACCACCCAATTTCATGTTCTTTCTCACTGTTTCAATACAAACAAACAAACAAACAAACCAGAACAAATACCATTAACTTGTCCTTAGTTAATCTATTTTTCTTGCCCTATAGGTATAAAAATATGCCCATGAATTTAGTCAATGACACAAAAATGCCTGAGATGCATGATGTTTTCCCATCACAAACTAGCTTAAGCTATCATGTTTGTATTCTGTGTTTCTGTGCATTCAGTGTTACTTCCTATCAATACTGTATATTTGGTAGGATGAATAACTTTTTTACTGTTTCTTTGAAAATTACTGAGTCTATATGAATGGTACACAACTTTTCTCATATGACTGTCACAATACTATTTTCAGAGACTGACTTCTAATTAGGGTTTAATAAAGCGAAACCTATCTGCAACCTTTCACGAAGGTTGTGGGGTGCAAGATAAAAGAAATATTCCAATAGTAGAAAGGATGGTGTGAAATCCCACTCTGACAAACTCAGCCCTTTCCCTTTCCAAACAAAACCCATGGAGATCTCCCTAAAGAAAATGTTTAAACTTCACACAGTTAATGACAGAAAGTGCTCAAACAGCCAGTGCATGTTGAATCTTCAAACTGGCTCCAAGCTTACAAGATATCCAGCTATTTTCAAAAAAGAAATCTTTATCCTTCATAAAAAATGCATCAAAATCTTTCAGCAACAAATAAAAGACTTTTCCTTAAGGCAAAAGAATAATTGCCCCGCTTCTCACTTACGCACTGCTATTCTTGCCTTCAAAGATGGGGACCCAGACCATCACCAGCTGTGAGGCAAGGCCTGCTTTACCTTTGGGGAAGTGTCTTACCGGGACGGGAAGCTGTCTTCCATCCTGTGTTTAGGAGCACCACATGCCAGCAACAGCCATTATTGCTTTACTAATTCTCTGTGTACAGCCATTGGAGAGACTAGCTGGAGGCTGCCTGACACGTCCGTTTAGGAGTTGCTGTTCCTTTTAATATATATACTATCAAATTTACAGAAGGTTTTCAAAAGTAGTATAAAGGACTGGGGATATTTTGTAATCTGTCTTCAAACTCACCCATTGCTTTTATTCTGTCCTCTTTTTTTCCTTTCTATATACTTTGTCCAATTCTTTTCTAGATCATCTGAAGGTAAGTTAAAAGCATAAGTTCTTATCCTTAATAATATACTATGTATAGCAGGTTTTCTTTTGGGCTGCCACCCAGCTCCTAAATCATGACACAGAGAAGTATTGTTAGTTTTGAATGTTCAGCCTTAGCTTACCTCTTACTTTAATCTGTTTCTCTTTATGTTTCGCTTTGAAGCTTTTGACCTTTCTTTTCTTCTGTATATCTTACTTTGACCACTTCTTGTGTCTGGTTAGGGGCTGCCTGGTTTCTGGCCCTGGGCATGTCCCTCTCTTTCTCTCTCATTCTCTCCTCCTTCTCTTTTTTCTCCTGAGCCTAGATTTCTACCTACTCTCTCTGCCTGCTTGCCAGCCCTGCCTATCTCTTTCTTGCCTTACTATTAATCATTCAGCTTTTTGTTAGATCAGGTCCCTTAGGTACAGAAGGTAAAGCAGCAACACATCTTTACATAATTAAACACAGAGCACAGACAAATGTAGCACTCCTTACATCATTAAACAAATGCAGCATAAAACAAAAAGCCCAGGATAGCCAAAACAATCCTATACAATAAAGGAACTTTAGGAGGCATTACCATCCCTGACTTCAAACTCTATTACAGAGCTACAGTAATGAAAACAGCTTGGTATTGGCATAAAAACAGATGTTGACCAATGGAATCGAATCAAAGACCCGGATATTAATCCACAAACCTATGAACACCTCATATTTGACAAAGAGGCTAAAATTATACAATGGAAGAATGAAAGCATCTTCAACAAATGGTTCTGGCATAACTGGATGTCAACCTGTAGGAGAATAAAATTAGACCCTTATCTATCACCTTGCAAAAAACTCAAGTCCAAATGGATTAAAGACCTCAACATAAATCCGACCACACTGAACCTGATAGAAGAGAAAGTGGGAAGTAGCCTGCAATACATGGGCACTGGAGACCACTTCTTGTGTAAAACCCCAAGGGCACAGACAATAAGAGTAACAATGAACAAATGGGACCTCCTGAAACTGAGAAGCTTCTGTAAAGCAAAAGACACAGTCATTAAGACAAAAAGGCATCCTACTGAATGGGAGAAGATCTTCACTGACCCCACATCAGACAAAGGTCTGATCTCCAAAATATACAAAGAACTCAAGAAACTAGACGTTAAAATTCTAAATACCCCAATTAAAAAATGG